>VXBU01018925.1:823202-848518 GCA_013400315.1 Bombycilla garrulus | reverse complement strand
TCAAATATGGTGCACTTGGCAGGAAAACCCACAGCTGAGCTCCAGCTGTTCCTCTGCCTCTTCAGAGCTAATGAAACCTGAGGAAGCAGGTTTGCACACACCTACATTTGCTGCCATCACAGGCTCTCCAGACCATGGTGCAGTCCCTACATAGGTGAGTTTAGACTTGACAGGTGAGTTTAATTTTATATATATATATATATAATTATTTTATATTTATTTTAAGTTATTTCATGCTATTCTATTTTTACTCGGGTTTTTAGTAGGTTTTTAGTAGCTTCATAACTTAGTAAATGTCCCCACATCCTGAGCATCTCTATTCTACATCATATTCCACTCCTTCACAAGATGGCTTCAATGATCAGTCCCACTCACCATTGTAGTTTCTGCTATTGAACCAAAGCTGTTGATAAATATGTTGCAGGTAACATTTACAGGAGGACCTGCAAGTTGAACAATAAATAGAAAAATTGACAGGTTGTGTTCATGACATATATTAAGTATTGTTGTTCTCTTGCCAATGGCATCGGAGCACTTACCATTGTGGTTTCTGTGACTGATCCAAAACTGTTGATAAAAATATTGCAAGTAACGTTTACTGGAGGACCTGTGGAATGCAATAAAAATGTTGCAATATACATTGAAACAAAAGTACAGATCCCTCAGCATCCGTACAATCTGGTACAGATGTGGCTGAAAACAAGTAGAAAGTGAGTTTTCCCAAACAACTGACATAAATTTTGATCAAAAGAAAAACATTATCAACACTAATTTATTTAACCTAATTTCACTGGAAGTTGTTATATAAACACACAGAACTACATCCTTGCATTTAAAGATTCACAAGAGAGTTGAGTGAGGGCTTTTTTCTTATCCACAGTACCAGGACAGAATATACTTTAGCACTGCAACCACTCCTCTCTCCCTTCTCCCTTCCTCCAGAACTTAAAAGGGTTATCTCTCCACATTTACTCTTTAGGCAAAGGTTTGCAACTGAAATTCCCAGCAAGGGAAACTTTTCACATTTACTCCAGTCTGCAGGCAGCTCTTTGTGCGCCTGATCTGGAAGTGTCTGGCTTGCCATAACCAAATATTTTAACAATATCAGTTCTGGTTTAAACAATAGCTTACATTAAACAACTATCTGTATTCTCTTCCCTCCCACCACCTTTGCTGCTATTCAGCAGTCACTGACGTGTGGCAGAATGAATGGAGACTTAATACTTAATTAGTTGCCTATTAGCCTCCTTGATTTTTTAGGTGTGATGAAATAAACCAGGGTTCTCAAAAAAAAACCCAAAAAGGATTACTGCTAAAGGCCTGAATTTCAGTGACACAGAAGTTGGTACAAGCATTGAGTATCAAGTTCGTTCTTCTCTCTTTTGCCATAATTATTTTTAATTAGATCATATTCCTTATAAATGCAAAAAAAATCAGTGCAGAGAACATAAATATCTCCATTTGGTTAATAATTTAGACCTGAAATTTATTTACAAAAGATGGGAACATTATTACTTTATTTTTTGAAAGATGGAAGAATAAACTAATGGGTCTAGTGAAATCCATTGTCAACTTCTCGGTCTTCTCTCTTTTGCCATTATTATTTTTAATTAGATCATATTCCTTATAAATGCAAAAAAAAAACAGTGCAGAGAACATAAATATCTCCATTTGGTTAATAATTTAGACCTGAAATTTATTTACAAAAGATGGGAACATTATTACTTTATTTTTTGAAAGATGGAAGAATAAACTAATGGGTCTAGTGAAATCCATTGTCAACTTCCTGACCTAGTGCTAGACTACCCACCTTAAAGGAAACAATCATGTTGGTTTGGGGAATAAAAAGCACAACAGTAGGATGTTTTGAGGCTGTTACACTTCAATGAAATGTGTTCTTCAACTCAGCTTTTACAAGAATTGTTTTTAAAACACTTCCTTTTTATCTTACAAATGTGTTTTCATTTCCAATACCAAGTCAAAAACAAGCCAAATAGTCTGCTATTTTCCCTCCATGTTATAATTTTTCTTCCTTTGGTGATATTTTTACTAGCTAGACACATATTTTGAACAATGTGTTTCTCTACATCCAGCCATCACTGTATCTTTGAAGCTGGAAGGAACCTCTGAAGAACACCCAGCCCCAGTAGTCCCTCTTGCCCCCGAGCAGGATCAGTTAGGGAAGGTTGCTCGGGACTGTGCTACATCAGACTTTGAATATATCCAGAGATGGACACTCCACAGTTTCTCTAGGCAACCTGTGCCAGTGTGCAGTCACCTTCACAGCAAAATGCTTTGCTTATGTTTAAGTGAAATTTTATGTGTTTCATCAGGTGTCCACTACCTCTTGGCCAGTAAGTAGGCACCATTGAGAAGAATCTGGCTACCTCTTCTTTAATTACACTTCATCAGTTATATTATTTACAATGCACATGGCTGAGATTCCCCAGAACCCTTTTTCCCCAGGCTGAGTGGCCTCATCAATCTCAGCCTTTTCTCGTATGACAGATCCTCCCGTCTCTTAACTACCCCCATAACATTTTGCTGGACCCATAGCAATAAGTCCATGTCTCTTTCATACTGGGGAGCCCAGAGCTGGACTCAGCATTTCAGGTGTGTCTCACCAGTCCTGAGCAGAGCAAAGGATCCCTTCCCTCAGCTGCTGGCCATGCTCTGCCTAATGCAGCCCAAGAGTCCGTCGACTGCTTTTGCTGCAGGGGCACCATGTTCAACTTGGTGTCCACCAGGAGCCCCATGGCCTTTTCTGCAGATCTGCATTCCAGCTGGGCATCTCCCAGATTGTTCCTTCCAAGGTGGAGGACTGCATTCCCTTTCCTGAACACACTGAGGTCCTGTTGGCCCATTTCTGCAGCTTTTCCTGGTCCCTCTGAATATCAGGAAACTCTCTAGGGCATCAGACATTTCTCCCAGTTTTCTATCTCCTGCAAATTAGTTGAGGGGGCACCATGTCCCATCATCCAGGTAATTAACGAAGATGTTAAACAGTACTGGCCCAGTATCTGTGCCAGTAATACAACAGTAGTGACTGGCCACCAGCTGGACTTCGTTCTGCTGATCACAACCCTTTGAGCATTGCAATTCAGTCAGTTTCCATGCCCATTTAGCTGGTCTGTCCCAACAGTCTGTCCCATGTTGTGAGAGACAGTGCCAAAAGCCTTGCTAAAGTTGAGATATACACTGCTCTGCCCTGATTCATGAAGCCTTTCAAGTTATCATAGAAGGTTATTAGTATTCCAAGGAACGATTTCCCCTTCAGAAATCCATGTTGACTGCCACCAGTCATCTTCTTATCCTTCACATCTGGAAATGGCTTCAAGAGCTCCAGGCTTCTAGGTAAGTCTGGCCAGCCTATAATTCCTGTATTTTCTTCCTTGTCTTTCTTAGAAATAGAACTGACTTTTTTTTTTTTCCCCACATGATTAGGAAACTCTACCAGTTGCTGTGACCTTTTAAAGATAATTAAGAATGCAACCAACCAGCTTCCACAGCTAAGTCAAACATTTGTGGGTGTTTCCTGTGTGGTCTCATGGACTTATTGTGTTCAGTTTGACTAAGCGCTCTGTAGCCTTGTTCTTCACCACTAAGTTTTTATTGATTTGGACTTTTTTTACAGGTCTCAGTGGCATGGGATTCCTGAAGACAATTCTTGACAGTAAAAACTGTGGAGAAGGAGGCTCACAGCTGTTTTCTTGCAAAGGCCATCATATGAGCACCAGAGTTCCAGCTTCTGAGTGCCAGCAGAACCTAGTAAACCTGCTTAACTGCAATAGGAAAACATAGCTTATGTATGTTAGGAAATATGCTGCCACATCACAGACTGCAGTCCAGATGTGCAGGAGTAGGTACATGCCAGAGCACTGTATTTTACAATAAAGCAAATACCTCCCTCTGTTCCTGTACTTAATTACAATGTCTTTTTGCTTGCCTTCTGCTGGTAGAAGTGGAACACTACAAGAACTCAATGAACTTAGTAAAAAAATAGAGATATCAGGTCTGCTCCTCACCTGAGGAACTTGAATATAAATAAGTCTATGGACCTGATAGGATGCATCCCAGAGTCTTGAGGGAATTGACTGATGTGGTTGTCAAATCACTCTCCATGCTACTTGAAAAGTCATGATAGTCAGGTGAAGTTCTTGGTGACTGGCAAAAGGGAAGCATTGCACCCATTTTTAAAAAGGAAGAAAAGGGGACCCTGGGAACTACTGACCTGTTAGCCTGACCTCTGTGCTTGTGAAGATCACAGAACAGATCCTCCTAGGAGCTGTGCTAAGGCACATGGAGGACAGGGAGGTGACCTGGGACAGCCAGCACAGCCTCAACAAGGACACATCTTGCCTGACCAACCCAGTGGCCTTCTGTGGTAAAGTGAGTACATCAGTGGTCAAGGGAAGGGCTAAAGATGTCATTTATCTAGGCTTCTGTAAGGCCTTTGACACAGTCACCCACAACTTCCTGCAATGGCAATTGAAAAGGTTTGTAAAATTTGTTTATCCTGGAGAGGAGAAGATCCCAGGGACACCTTATTGTGACTTTTCAATACTTAGAGTAGGCCTGTAAGAAAGATGGGAACAAATTTTTTAGTGGGGCATTCTGCAGTAGGACAAGGGGTAATGGTAGTCTGAAACACACTTCATCCTATAAGATTTTTCTAATCTAGTAGTTCAATTGAAATGAAAGCAGCAAACTTCTGTAAAGCATAGCCAAGGTTTCAGGACAAAATCTAAAAATCTTCAAAGGCAAAGGAAATAATTAATTTGACTTTATTGCCTAAAATCAAAAAAGAGTTGAAATTACCTACAAAAATTAAGCAAAGTATACTTTACAACTAAATCCTTTTCTCCCCTAGTTTTCCTTTTGTCGCTTCCAGTGCAACAAGGTAACAGTCCAGGTGCCTTTCAAGAACATTCAAGATAACCAAAGTGGTTTTGAGTATAAGGAAAATGTTTCTCAAAAGGACTCAGGCAAAAAAAAAAAAAAAAAAAAAAACACCAAAACAGAGGCGCAANAAACAAAAAAGAAAAAAAAAACAACAAAGAACACCACAAAACCAAACCAGGCAGCTAATGCTCAAATCAACCAGAAAGTACATGTCTGGTATTCTGATAAACAGCTAAGATATCACTTCTGTTCCCTGCAGCTGCCTTTCTTTCCCCTGCTTCCCCAGAGGGGCTGGGGCTGCTCCTGCTGCTGGTGCTGCCAGTCAACAGGGCTCTTGATACACTGCCTGAAATTAGACTGTGTCACACACTTCCGGTGACTTCGGGGCACTTAACACTTACGGAAAGTCCCTGGCACACATCTGCTCAGCTTATCCACAAGAAACCTGAATACACAGAATATTGCCCTGAATGTGCTGCAGCACGATGTCTCAAAACTCCTGTACCCAAGGTGTCTGTGATCTTATTGCCATCTGGCTAGAGAATGAATCTTTTCCTTGTCAGCTGGCAGAGAAGGTGAATCCATCCCAGTGGATTGAGTCCATGGACAGTCCCCATATGGGGGGTTTTTATTGTTATAAAGTATAAAGGTTATGAAAGCTGAAAGAAATACATTTGAACACTGTCCAGCTCCTAACTCCTGCCTCTGCTGAATATTCTTCGGTATTGATAGCACAGCGTCACAAATCTTGCTTCATTTGGTACATTCCTGAGAAGATTTACTTGTACTCTTTCCCTGGGGATGATCCTAATTGCAACTAATCACATCTACATCCTCTAGTTCATCCCAACTCTTGTCTTTTTTGGTGTAGAGTTTCCAGGTCGCACCTGGCAGCCTTTTCTCTTCACATTAATTCCAACCATATAGCTAAATTGTCCTTAGTGGGAAGGAAATATTATAATCATACAAGAGATTTAAAATTATACCTGTGCACATGCCAATTTTCTTTGATATGTGTATTTATTAAGGGATTTTGTAAGGAAAACTAAAGTACAGTACACGTAGGGAAATGTGGGCAAAACAGAGACATGTGAAAGGAAAAATAAAAAATAACGAGGCAGAACCACCTTATAGAATGACAGTGGAAATATTGACAAGATATTTACAGATATCTGAGGAATCTTGTATCTTTTACTATATATAGTATTTTCTGATCTACCTTCTCAATTCAATCCTTTTGTTTTTTTCTCACTATCTCAAATGGTTTATTTTGTATATACAGAGGAGAAAGCTGAGCCAAACCTCCCTTCTTCCCTTACCATGGAGAGTAGGATAATCAGGACTATTTGAAAAGACTAAAATCAATCCCATCTGAATGTGGAGATAGAGCAGGAATCCAGGAACAGAACCAAGGGGGTGAGTGGGGAGGCAGTGATCCCACCAAGGACTGAGAATACAGGGACAGGGATTTCATGTCAGAGCTCAAGCAAGGGAGGTGATGAAAAAGTAGATGGTGGCAGGACAAAGGCCCACATGCTGACCTGAGCACCAGGAACACACATCCTTGGACAGCAGGGGAGGATAGAGGAACTTATTTGAGATGGTTTTTTAAATGTGAGTTCCGGAGACAGCTGGGGTTTTAGAAACCATTTATCCCCAACCAACCTGAACAGCCTCCAACATCCATCAGAGTCCTCATGAGACATGAAACAGAGCTAACCCCCATGGAGGCCTCTGCTTCTACAGCTGCAGTACTACAGGTGCCTGAATTACCACTTCAAGAGCTTGCCAAGGCACCTCTCCATGGCCCTGCAGGCACATCCCTGTGAGTCAGACAAGGATAAACTGCTGCTGGGACACCTCAGCTGGCCATGGTCATTAAACAGGGACAAGCTGTTCATCATCCTAGCTCCTTTCCTGCTCAGAGTGCAGCACAGAGGAGAATGGCTGGAGAAGTGCTATCAAAGGCAGCTCAGCCATTCCTGTGGTCGGTGACCATCAGTATTGGGCCAGGGAGACAAAGGCAACTTTGATGCGCTAAAAAAGTTCCTCTGAGACATAGGGACCCTGCAGTTACTCCAGAAGTGCAGCTGCACACTTGTTTCCAAGGGCCCATATAATGTATAATGAGGAGAAAATTCACACAATTTAATGAGTTTGCTTAAGGTTATAGTAAGAAATCAGGAGGCAGACCACAGGTAGCCTTCTTTGCAAGCACCTAGGTAAGATTTCTCTCTTTCCCTATCATTTTGCCTTTGGGCAAAACCAATCTTTTCCTCTATTTAAACATGATCATCTCATTAAAGTCTTAACAGCTCAGTCACAGGAAGCAAAATTAATGGCACCAGGACAACATAGTTACCCTAAGGCTTACAAATCAAGGTGACATTTTTTTGCTGGGTAGTGATGCCTTTCTTCTATGAGGTTGTCTTTCTATGGCATTTCTGTCAAGTTCATCACCCTGACTGCCTAAGTATAAACATGCCCAGTAAACACAGAATTCCTTCTTCCTTAGAAGTGTTCAGTCCAGTGTGGATTATTAAGTTTATGTCACTTATTATGAATTCTTGATAATAATACCTACTAAATAAATAAAAAAAAACCCCTCCTATTAAAAAAACNCTCATGGAGATTTTTAGAAAACAAACAATAACCACAAAAGCCCAAACCAACCAACCAACCAAAAAAAAAAAAAAATCCAACAAAACAAAAAACAAACAAACAAGAAAAAGCAACTAACAAAACCAAACCAAACCAAACCCAAAAATCCTTAAGATTAGGGGTCTCAAGAAATGGAGAAATTGGATGCTATTTTGCACTGATTCAATTTGCTGGTAAACTCAAATAAAGATAAAAATTATCGTTCTGCTTCATCAAGCTAAAACCAACATCCTCTGAAAGCTCATCTGTCATATATAATAACTTAGCTTGCTGAGAATGGCATTTGGCCTGGTAGGAATATGGCACTGATTTTGGGTCATTGCTTACTGTTGCATTCAAGACTCAGAATTGTATTTTGTGTAATCAATATATATATTTATGAGCAACAGACTGAGGCTAAGAGCTGCAAAAGCACTTACAGAACCAGAGAAAAACCTGAAGAGATTTTTAGGTGTCTAAACTCTTTTTAGGGTTCTCCCATCAATATCACCCAGTCCAATAATTACCAAGAGAAATACATGTGAGCAATACCATTTATGAAAATGGTATCTTTCAGACTGGGGAGACATAACATGCCCTACCCCAGCAGGTGAGATATAGAAGCAATGCTGGATGGAATCAGCAGGAAAGTATGACTGATAGCAGGAAGTACAAATTTTCCCTAGTTCCACCTGCCTATTTGCAGAAGTGCACATGCAGGCACACATACAAATCTTTATGAACGAAGAAAAAAAAGAGAACTCTACTCTTACATCAAGATTTAAGCTGCTTCCCTTCACTTGCTTGAGAAAGCATTAAAGCAAGTATGTGGCCTTATGAGATGACATGGATGTAAAAAGGGCATGTGATATTCCAGAGCTGAAAGTTTTTCTTCAGCAAAATACCACTGATGCATCCAAAGACAAATACTCCAGTGATTGTCAGGTCCAGGTGATCATAGGAACAGTCACAGAATGAAAATTCTCTGGAGTAAGTACTGCTAAAGCCATCTCTCTCTATATATACATTGACACAGTTTGAGCTCAAACAGTGAATAGTCAATTCCTGAAGTGGTATATGAGTTTTTAGCTGTGGGACTATTGCTGAATGTAACTGGAGTCATGCTGGTAAAATCCTATCAACATTTCAAGGAAGGAGAATCCCTGCTAAGATGCATTTTTTTTCTTTTTTTGTGCCTTAAAGCACTTGCGAAAATTGTTGGATTGGCATGCTTCACATTCAGTGAATGCTTTTGTCCATAGACCCAGTTCAGGCAGAGGAAGGTAAGTCTCACTCTACAAAGCCTCTTCAGTTCTGCATTTGGCATTACAGGATAGTCCATATGATGTGTTCATTCTTCCCTGACTCTTTCTGCTGAGGCTGATAACAGAAACATACATTACTGTCAGCTCTGGGTTACAGTGGGATATATCCATATAGGTTATCTAATAGACACTGAACAACAACAATTTTCGGGCACTATTTCATTTCACTTCACAAACCAGGAGTTCAGAAATGAAAAGCCGGTTAAACAGTTGACATGCCCCTGATTTACCCAGCGAACCTGAGCTAGTCTACAAAGAATATATAGCCACAGCAGTCACAGCGGATTGTATAAATGTGCTAGAGCTGCTCTCATGCAGGTAGTTTGAGGGATGGTACCAATGTACTCATAGCAGGCTGGAATTCACTGGAGGCCATTAACCCTGGACATTATAGCTTGTGCTGAGCTCTGTATCACTGCAGTGTTGTGCAGCACATCTTTGAGCAAGTCACTTGAAAGCTCACTCAGGTATTTCTACACAACCCTCAGCAACACTTGTGACTGGGTGCAGCCACTCCCAGAGCGAAAATGTTCCATGTGCAAACGAAACTGTGGAAATAAGTCTAAAAAACAGTGAATCAGAAATCTTACTTCTAGAAACTTCCCACTGAACTACAAGATTACCAAAGTTATTTAGAATTTATGTCAACTTTGAGAATATTCAAATCAATCCTTTAATCTTTCATATGCCTATCAAATTTTTCTTCTATCTCTGACTTTCCACTAATCCTTCAAATTTCCAAGTCATGACAAGCACCTC
Organism: Bombycilla garrulus; assembly: GCA_013400315.1. Lineage (NCBI taxonomy): Eukaryota > Metazoa > Chordata > Aves > Passeriformes > Bombycillidae > Bombycilla > Bombycilla garrulus. The sequence goes on along the minus strand of VXBU01018925.1, from coordinate 838,892 downwards.
TTTGCAAGGCATCTCTTTTTAAAGTTTTCCTTCTTCCAATGCAATAGAGCAATGGATAGTGTTTGGGCAAATGGAATTATTTGTTTTTCTTCTGACATGAAAAGATCTGGACCCCTTTTTCTATTCTTATCACAAAACAGTGCTCCTGAAATGGTTCTCAGCCTCTCTGGGAGCAGGAAGCAAAGATGCTCCTCACACCTGATCCTGAGAAGCTGCTCAGTTGCCCTGTATTAATGAAAACAGAGCTCTTCCCTGCTGATTGGCATGTGAATTGCATAACATGTGCAGAGGCCTGGGACACTCCTGAATGTGGTTAAATAAAAGATGGTATTACATCTACAGTCATGAAATCATGAAATCTGCACTCCAGCGTAAGGTCAGACAAACTCCTTCTGGGTAATCTTATTAATAGTGTTTTATGAAGCCAGGGTAGCCAACTCATCTAAGAGACTGCATCAAACCACAAGATATAAATATGTTCAGTGGGAAGAGAAGGCAGGAGGTAAGATAAAAGGAAAAAGAAAAGGAAAAAGGAAAGGAAAGGAAAAAGGAAAGGAAAGGAAAGGAAAGGAAGAAAAGAAAAGAAAGGAAAGGAAAGGAAAGGAAAGGAAAGGAAAGGAAAGGAAAGGAAAGGAAAGGAAAGGAAAGGAAAGGAGAAAAGAATGTTGCTACTAGCCTAGGTTTCTATTTGCAGTCAGAATGAACTGATTACTTTTTCTTGTCACACTTATTTCAAAATATTTCTTTTAAAATTAATGTTATTTTGTTTATTTCTCTATAAATATGTCTTTGCTCCTTCTCCGTGATTCTGAGCTTGTTTGCAGAAATTAATGGAAGCTCAGCTGTAAGTATCAATGCCTACAGTCTCAAATACAGGGCTTAGACAATATCTATCTCTGAGGCTACAGAAAGGACTCAGAACCTATTTTAACTCATTTCTTGTTCCTCTGAGCCTCAGACATTCACTTTATTTAACAATTCTGCCAGTTTTTCTGCATGATGTTCCTTGTTTTACTGTCTGAAGGCATATGCAGGACTTGAATTACAAAAGCAGCTTGGGTGACTAATATTAGAGAGCAGGCATTGATTTATGGCTGATATGGAATTATACACCAAATGATACATGGGACACAGGTGAACAATGGGATTTAGACAAATAGGATGGCTCAGTGATAGGAACAAATGACAACAGAAATGGTCAGGAGCTGGTATAGATGTCAATCAGCAACAGGTCAGAGACACTGACGCAAACACTCAGCACATCTTGTACTAATGAAATAAAATTTCCCTTTTATCTTTAAGTATTTCCAATATTTTACCTTCTTACAATTCAATTCATTTCCACACAATGTGTGCAGAAAATGATGTTGAAATTAATTCCTCCATACTGATTCTCATCTTCAATGCTCCCATCTGTTGATTTGTTGCTTGTTTAACTCAGCCTTCTATCCCTCTCCTTCACTCATCTCCTTTCCTTTGGGGAATCTCCTACCTCCAATCCCACATCCTAAATACAAAAAAGAATCCATCTTTTTACTGCATGACAACCTTAAGGTACTTCTTGGGTGTCTTTCACAAGCATTTTTTTCTATTATCAGTTCTTTGTATATATAAAATGGCTGAAAGAATGGGAGGGGAATGAGAACTATTTGCCAGCCTAAAAAATAAGCATCTCTTAAACTGACTGCCTTACCTTTTTATCAATACCAAATCTGCTCTTTGGTGCAGGCTGCTCACTGCATTGCTGTGAGGAGCACCACACGGCTTGCACACAGGCTCAGAGCTCTGCTGACATAAATCATATGGCAGGGTCAGGGCATATGATCTTTTCCTGGCTTCTATCACCAACAGTCGTACTGAGCAGAGTTCTTTTACAGTTATCCATACGAGACTGTCCACACTGAGGAACGTACTGATTTAAATTTAATCTATCCCTAGTTATTTTTAACTTTGATAAGTCAAATTTATAATGTATTAAAAAAACAAGGAGTTAAAGTCTGGTTTTAACGTATTGCATGCTTTGCCTCACACAAAACACACCTCTGAAGTGTGACAAAACCAAAATTCTCAAGGTATGAAGCCAAAGAGTGCTAAATTATTCACAGGAGAACAGAGCCAAAGAGACGAAAAATTCTCCCAGATGCTTGTTTTTGGATGTTTCCTATAACCAGACTGACCAAAGGCTTTAACAGCTCATACTGCCCCATCTGATGGGATAGGAAAGGAAAATTGCTACACTCTGAAACTTATATGGAGTAACACAGCTTCAGTTGTAGTTTAACATAAGGGAAAGTGTGCACATGTGTTTATGCACAGGCAACAGGCAAATTCACAACTGGAAAAAGAAAGGAGTTTTTAAGTATGCTCCTGCTTTGGCACTATGCATGTAATTTGCATCTCTTCAACAGCTGATTTAAATTGCAGTGTGAGAGATTACAGCAGCATTCTGAGCAAGCTGCTCTGTTGCTTTATTTATTATTTAGGGCTAATTCTTTATCAGACATAGTAAACAGTGGAAGAAGAAGTAGCAATTCTGATACGATAGTTTCATAGCCTGAGACACAGACATAAAAACAACACACATCAGGAGTGTAGTCATTAGAGGCAGTCTAACATAATGAGTATTGATCCAGTAAATTTTAATCCTAGGTTTTCCCTGACTAATTATGTCAGTTTAAGGAAAGCATTTAGCCTTTTCTCAGATATATTTCCCCAAGGATAAAAGCAAGGGAGATAACCCGTAGTTGTGTTCCTGGGATAGACGAGCAATGAGTTTGTTCGTGCAGCATGAATCAATTGAGTGTTAGTTACCATTCTGTAATGGGGAGTGCCCACAATTGAGCCAGTCACAGCTGTGCCCAGCTGCTTCTCTGCAGCCCTGGGCTTTGGAGACCCAGAAATACACAGGTAGAGGTTATTTGCTTTGGGAGAAGAGTATCACTCTGCTACTGTGCTTCCCCAACAGCCCACTGTTTATTACAGCCAAAAAAATCTCAGCCCCATGGAGGCAGAAAGAGTTGCAGTGGCTGCTGCTTTGGTGCAGAATAGCCAGGCCCTTGTGGAGGAGCTACGTGGTCCAGGGTTCTGCCTGCAGAGAGCAAGTAATCTGCAACAGGATCTTTGTGCACCCTCCTGAAACTGGGATTTTCAGCAGGATTGAGGTACCTCCTTCAGCATCCACTGCTCAGACCACTCTGCACCAGATCAGCATATACAAACTTGCACTGAAAAATCAGGCAAGAATTTCAGTCTTTCCTTCTAAAATACAATCAGTTTTGTGGTCAGTTGCAAAACGTTGAGATATTTCATGCAGAAAGGGTCCTTTCTAAGAGCTTCTAGGCCTGTCTCAGGTTGAAGAGATGCTGACTTGCATCTCTTAGACTACAAGGCTGTGGATTTCTAGGAAAATGGGGTGGGATATCTCCCACAAGATGTCTCTTATTCAGAGGAGGTAGGATTAATCCTAAAGTGCAGCTATGGTCGACACTGCTAAAATACTTCTATCTTAGTGGTTGGGGCAATTATCAGGAAATGTGAGAGAAGTGCTGTTTCTGTTTCTCAAACCCTGTCCTTACAACATTTTCTGTAACAGTCACACCAGTTGCCCCTGAGGTGTACTGGATACAACAGGCACTTCTGTGCATCTCATCAAAGTGGTCAAGAGTAAAGGCTCTCCTTTCTCATCTACAATGAAAGGTTGAAAAGTCACGTTCCCTTTGCATTTTTTTTCTGGCTTAGTCAAGTTTGAATTCTTTGCTTCAAAATAGACCTCTCAGAATCATTTATACTCCTTTGGATCAGATAGAAAATTCTTTAAGCTGAGGGAAAACTGGACCAGAAAATCTTCTATGTATTGTAGAGGATGGCAGGCTACCCAGAAGACACCATTTGTTTGAGGGGTGGCAGCATGGAGATTACAGATCCAAACTGAGAGAAATCTGAGATGCCTGGTCCATATATCAAGATGGAGGTGGAGCAGTGCCTCACCAGAGAGTTTTAATTTGGATTAGAAGAGAAGTGGGTGCTCTGTGAAGCAGACTAGGGCAGTTCTGTGCACACATGAGAGCCAAACTGAGAGAATCTGAGGAACATTAAGTAAAACAGTAATGCACTGCCAAGTGTTACAAAGCAAGTGGATCAGAGTTTTCTGGGGAGAGGGCATGGGGTTTGTCATATTCCACCTATGTCCTATTTTAAATACTTTCTTCTTTTATTGACTCATGAAGTGCTAATATGGAGTTGATGATCAAGACTAATCATTATGTTTTCATTCCCTGGAAATATCTGAGGATTGCTGGTAGCCAGCACAGTTCAAATAAGCCACTAGGCTGCTCTTATTTAACCCTCATAGATAACTGAATGCTTGGTGAATTACACTTCTCTCTCATGTACTGTACAGCTTAGATCTTGTGCAGTTTCCAGTATCAGAGCCTTTATATTTTTATAAATTCAGAATTTTAATCATGGACTTGTTGTTTATGACATTGGCAGGTCACTATTTATGCCATACATGGTGCACCCTTCATCTTAGAGTTCTGCCAGACCCTGTACCACCCTGTCTGCATCATCTGGGGGGCTCCTCTCTGCAGACGTAAAACCACATATTTCTCTGAAAGACTGTGAAATGCATATTTGGAAGCTGAACTGTCAAACATACATTTTCTGATGACTTAATCAGAGATTTATATGGACCCATAGTCAAGAACTTTCCTAGCACACACACGCAGAGGGGGCAGTAATACAGAGGAATGGAAGTTTGAGCAGGTTAAGGACCTGCAGGAGGAAGAGACTTCCCCTGCAGCCTGAGGTGCCATCACAGAACCACTTCACTGCTCTGGAGAGTGAAGAGGAAAGACCTGTCAGATCAGGATTGCTGAAGGAACTGAATATGGCAGCTCCATCTGCTCCCTGTGTAACAACCTGTGCAGCTGAGAAAAAGTGACAGTGGGTGACTCTTCCACGAGGTATGGAGGGAGGACCCACATGCTCTCAAGAGAGGTGAGCTGCTTACCCTCATACAGCCCTCGTACCTGCTGCTGCTGGTTCACGTGGGTACCAGTGGCACGGTCAAGAGCAGCCTGAGGAGTACCAGGAAAGATTAGAGAGCCCTGAGCATGGTGGTAAGGGACTCTGGAGTACAGGAACCTCTTTCATCAATCCTGCTAGGCTTGCAGTCAACAGCTCAATGTCCAAGTCCAACAGCTTGTGCCGGTATTGGGACTGGTGCTGCCTAATATCTTTGTCAGTGACAGGGACAGTGGGACTGAGTGCACACTCAGCAAGTGTTCTCAAGACACCCAGCTGGGTAGTGTGGTCAACACACTGGAGGGAAGGGACATCATCCTGAGTGTCCTTGAGAGGCTTGAGAGGTGGGCCTCATGAAGTTTAACAAGGCCAAGTGCAAGGTCCTGTATGTGGGGCAATGCCAAACACCACTACAGGCTGGGCAGAGAAGGGGTTGAAAACAGCCCTGAGGAGAAAGACTTGGACACGACCCAGCAATGTGCACTCACAGCCCAGAAAGACAACCCTGTCCTGGGCTGCACAAAACCAAGAGGGATAGCAGGGAGAGGGAGAGGATTGTCCTCCTTTGCCCTGCTCTCATGAAACCCCACCTGAAATACTGCCTCCAGCTTCAGCACCCTCAGCATAGGAAAGACATTGGATAGTTGTAACAGGTCCAAAAAAGGGCCACGAAAATGAACAGAGGGCTGGAGCACCTCCTCTATGAGAACAGACTGAGAGAGCTGGGGTTGTTCATTCTGGAGAAGAGAAGGCTCTGGGGAGACCTTACAGCAGCCTTCCAGCCTACTGAAAGTGAGCCTACAAGAAAGATGGAGAGCGGCATTTCACACCCACGTGTAGTGACAGGACAAGAGATGACATCTTTAAACTGAAAGAGCGTAGGTTTACACTAGATATTAGAAAGAAATTCTTTTTGGTGAGGGTGGTGAGACACTGGAACAGGTTGCCCAGAGAAGTTGTGGATGACCCACAACTTTTCTAATGGAAGATGTCCCTTCCTGTGGCAGGGGGGGTTGAAACTAGATGATCTTTAAGGTCTCTTCCAAACCAAACCATTCTAGGATTCTATGGAAATCTACAGAGGGAAAAAAATAAAGCAATGAATCTGTCTAATAAAACTGCATATTTCTGTTTTATTAATTCATTATTCTAGTAACAGAGTTAGATTTGGAGATTATAAATGCATATACGTATAGTAAATGTAATGTACATGTTTTTATATGTTCTAAATATAAACAGCATGCTTTCTAAAACAGCCAAAACACAAGGTCCTTAATGAGCGACCTAAGGGCCTTGGCTTCAACTGCATAGAAAATTTAAGTGTGAACATGATACTGGATGTGATAAAAACATTACACTTATATTAGAATATGACCAAAACAATAGTATCTCCTCCTTTGATATCAAAGGTCTTTGGCTCTGCTTTGACACTTGTTTTTCATAAATCCCCTTCGCAGTTTATGCAGCAGCAGAATAATATTCCATGACAACAGCCAAACCTATTGATATCTCTTAATTAAATAACTGGCTCCGAATAAAGGCAACACACTGATACAATACGGATGACTGTGGCTAAACATTTATATATAATAGAAGACCTAGACAGATCCTCAGGTTGGATGCCAGGCAGCACTGGCTAGCTTGTGCTTTACCCTGCTGTGTTCATAGCCTTTCTGGCTTGCCTTGGAAGCAGCTGGCTGTGGGTAGCTCCGAAAGAGATCCAGGGAATGAGCAAAGAGCCAAGCAGCGTAGCTAATGAGGGGTGCCTTGAGCTAGCTGTCTGGCCCCATTTGTCTACTAGCCTAGACATAACCTAACTAGCCATGCAACTCATCCAGCCTATTCATGTTCTGAGAGAAAAACTGAAATTAAAGTAAGAGGGGAAGAAGTGCAAGGTCCATAGCCCTTTCTTTTTTCCCTTAGCAGTTTTAAAAGAAACACAATTAAAAGGATACTTCTGCCTGAAAATGTGCATACCTAGGGCACAGATGAAGCATCATTTCCTTAATTTCATTTTTGCAGTTGAAGAAAAATAAAGCAAAACCAAATAAACCCCATGTCTTGTGGGTAAGTATCCTTGTGCAGCATCTCATTGTGCAATGAGATGTGTGGACACAGCTTTATCTGAAAACATCGCAAAGTTTTAGAGTGCTTCAAGACATAAAATAAACTAGAAGCTTACCTTCCTAATAATATAAGCTTGGAAATTTCAAGCAACTATATTTAGGGAGTGCAATGGTCAGGCCAGACCTGAAAACTGGCCCAGAAGTCTCCCTTCTCCTATAATGAATCCTCATCCCATGCCCTAAAATGTGAATGCACCAGTAATGTGCCCTTTCTTACCGCACGCTGCTCTGCCTGAACAGGATTTGAGTCTCCATTGGACTTGGCCCTCTGAGCCCTTTGTGAAGAATAGCCCAGTACAGGATATTCACCATACCGACTTCTAGGCCAGTAATTATTACCAATTGAAGTGCAGTGGGAAGGTTGTTAACCACTAGAGAACAAATTGCTACAGTCTTGCAGCTTATCTTGGGTGTGGATTTCAACTTTTATATGTCTAAATTACAGTCAATTTTTGCAAACAGATCCTCTTATCATGCGCATAGAAAATGCTTTTATTTATTAAGCCTGATGCCATTAATTTCACCTTAAATGTCATTCATTGTTTTCCATTCATGTTTTTTAAACATTTCATCACTGGTCAACTCTGGGGCCAAATAAGTAAGCAATGGGTCTGAACATATGGAAAAACCTGATCCTTGCTGCCAAGGAGTTAAAGTATTAAAGTGCATAAGCCATTTCCTGTAACAGTTGTCAGGCTAATTGTCAGTAAATTACTTCGTCCATGTGTTTATTATTCAGATATAAACCCACGGACTCAGCGTGAAAATGGCATTACACTGCTGTAATCACAGACTAATCTTTTACAGCTATGGCCCTACACCCCCAAACTGCATCCCTAACAAACCAGCAGCTTAACAAGGAGTTAATTCACACTTGTTAATTCACACAATTGTACCACCAGTGATGAGGGTAACATTAATAGGCACACCTCCATGTAATTCCATAAAAATCAGAATGCTCTTTAGGAAATAATGATTCAATGGGAAATACTGAATTTAAAACATGGAATTAAATTGAATGCAAAGAAAATCACTATCATCTTCATTGCAAATGGTTTTTATACTTGAAGATAACACACTTCTGCAGTTCTTGGTGACCAACTCCTTGCTCTGTACCCAGTGCATGACAGGCAGCCTATTACCGAAATTATTTGGCATAAGGGACATAGCACTGCCTATAGATAATAGGGGTTTTTTCTATATTATAATTTCTAGATTGCATTTACATTTTTAGTGCTCGTAGATGATGAAAGTGTTAAAAAGTCAAAATAATTTAGTAACCTCTGAAGATCAACACCTGCTCAGAAAGGTTAAATTCAAGTTGGTATTCCATTAGCCCCACATCTCACATTGTGATTCAGTTTTAGATTGATCCCTTGTATTCTGGCATTACACACAGTGCTCTTGAGCCTGAGTTGAATGTACACTAAGCTAAGATACCACTTCACCATCCCTGGTTTCTAGCAATGAGAAAGCACATTCTTGGCTTGTTTCATAACAGAGGTGTCCTACACTGCTATTTCTGCCTTTTGTTTAACTTTGAAAGCAAAGTGAGCACTGGAGAAAGTAAAAGACATTGTTTCTCTTGTGTTTTACCATTTAAAAAATAGAAAATTAATATTAATAAAGTAAAAATGCATTGTGCAAGCCTCACCTTTTATTATACTTCAGAAACCATGCTCAACTGGTGTTATAATTGAAGAAGAAACTGCAAATCTACTCATAGGACCATGAGCATACATTTGCTGTCAACAGAAAGACTCTCAGGGACTTCAGTTAATACTAGATTGCAGTCTTTATATTTACACTTAAAAGTATTCCCCTCTGTGTCCTTACACAAAATTATTAGCCTATTCAAATTCAATGAAAGATAAGTGGAAGATGAAAAAGTGTGCATTAAACATTTGACAGAGAGTGATTAAAGAAGGGCAGTTTTGAGAGCTGTCACTCTGACACTTCTTTCTGGATTTTCATCAGGGGGATATCCCCTCTTAGTGCCTGGACATTTTGTATCCAATCACTTGATATCAAAAAGAAAAAGAAATATGTTCATCTGATTGTGTAAGATAGAACAATACAAAAGAGAAAGTATCTTTCATTACACATATCTGCTGGGAAAAAAAAAAGAAGCAAAAAACAAAACAAAAAAATTATCACCCACAAAAAAAAGATCACAACCAAAAAAACTTCTGTTGTTGATGTCTAAATGTTTTTATATCCACCTGTTGCTCTCCCACTATCTTCCTGAATTTTTTAATTTGCAAGAACAAGATAGGGAAAATAGTCTCTAATGACGAAATGCCTTATCTGGATAAAACACCTTGGTCCAGTAAGCAGCATTTTCCTCTCTCTTTAGAGTGCACAGCCTTTATTTCAAAAATTAATCTAATAGCTGCTATTTTCCAGTAATTCAAACTAGTCATAAAAGTATATTTAATTATTGTGTAATCAGTGGCATAAGATAAATGTGTTCTACTCAGTTGCATTTCTATGAAATCAGACTTTTCTGACACTTTAAAATTCCTGTAGTGGACTCAGAAAAAGCTGTGTAACTTGTCTAAAGCAGAAAGAGCTAGACAAATGCATGAGTAGAATCAGAGAATAACAGAATGGACTGAGTTGGAAGAGACCATCAAGATCATGAAGCCCAACTCATGGCCCTGCACAGGGGCCAAGAGAATCCCACCATGTGCCTGAGAGCATTGTCAATGCTTCTTGAACTCTCAGGCTTGGTGCTGTGACCCCTTCCCAGGGGAGCCTCCTCCAGTGCCCATCCACCCTCTGGGTGAAGAACAGTTTCCTGATATCCAACCTAAACCTCCCCTGCCACAACTTCAGGCCATTCCCTAGTGTCCTGTCGCTGGTCACCAGAGACAAAAGGTCAGTGCCTTCCCCTCCACTTCCCCTCATGAGGATGTTGAAGACCACAATGAGGTTTCCCCTCAGCATCCACCTCTCCAGGCTGAACACACCAAGTGACCTCAGGTGCTCCTCAAACAGCTGTCCCTGAAGACCCTACAAGGGGAGGCTGAATAATGTCACAACTACCTTGATATACAAAGTATTTTCTGAAACACAGTAAACAAATATTATTCCCTGACTAAAATCAAAGCCAGATAGAAGATCCCTAGTTTAAACCACTGCTCTGGTAGCCTATCTTTCCTTAAAATACAAAAAGTGTTATGAATCAGGTACTCATTCAGCATTTCATACATTCTTCCCTTTATATGCTTTAGAATATCAGTATTGTATTTTGGGGCTTTACCCCTCAAAATTATCTTAAATATATTAATAAGTATTAAAAGCAAAACAACTTATTATGGACATAGTAAAGACTCAGCAAAAAAAATCTTTATCATACTAACTTCAAGCAAAATAAATTTATTTTGACTTCTTTGCAGCTGTCCTTATTCTTTAAAAGAAAGAAGTATACAATATAGAACAGTCAGTATTTTCAATTTTTTAAAAAATATTAATGGGACTTAGGCAACTAAAACATGGATGCTGACTAATAAATAGGGTTATTAGCTGACAAGGTTTTGACTGGTGATGTGAAGTTCAAAACTGCATGATTTAACTCTCTAGTTCTAAACTCTGAGATCCAAAATACCATTCAAACAAACATAGTAAAGAACAAGAACTTTCAGGCCCCTCACCAGAAGACTGAGAGCTCTGGGAGAGCTCCCAGACACAGAATTACAAGAAAGCATTGAAGACGTATTTATCAGCTCAAACTTCTGCAAAGTACCATCCTGCTCTGGAGTGTGACTTAATTTAAAAAAAAATCAAAAACCAAAATATGGCAGATGCTTTCCCAGTAAGGTCTCACATATATCAAGAGGCTGTAACTTCACTTTGGGAATGCAAACAAAATTCAGAACTCAGGGGGGAGAAGTGTCTGTCAAACAGCTCAGGGTGCACCACACGATACCATGCACCACACAAATCCTGCTCTACACATCTGAGCATCGGAGCAGCAAAGCCATGAACCTGCCTGCTACGTTTTTCATGAAATGGTTGTAGACACATCCTGAGGAGCAATCGGGAGCTGTCCCTAAGTCATGTATATGCTTGGGACTGTTGCTATTACTGTTTTTTGTCTGAGACAAGAGATGAAGATTTTTTTAGTGTCTCCCCCCCTCCATTTAAAGAGCAGGGAAATGTTCTCAATGGTTGATACCATGCTCAATTCAGGCAATTTCTGATTTCATTTGCATTCTCTAAAATTTTGTTGATACTCATGCAAGCACACAAAATGAATGTGAGAGACCAATGCAATATTACTTACTATAAACTGATGTGGACACCAGTTCAATAACTCAATAAGCACTTGGAAAAATACTCTGAAATTAAGACTTTAGACTTCACTGACTCGGTTTTCTTAACTTGTCAGCTTTCAAACCTTTGGATCTGAAATCCATACTGGTTTGCTCCTCGCTCAGCCATAGGAAGCAGTCAAAAAAAGGCACTTTGTTCTAAATCTTGTAATTTGCACATGTGGAACAGAGAGAAGAAACTGATCTTTGATCTAAATTTAATTAAACACTTTTCTCATTGACATGTGAGCTTCTTCTCTCCTTACAGTTCATTCACTGCCTAAGAAATGATTATTTTTTCCAGCCATTATCAACTTTCACAGCACTGCTAAAAAGGCTTAATACAGGAAAAAATGCATTTCAGTGGCCAAAGCTAATAGATATGAGTTGCAAATGTGCATTGCCATGAGATTTGTTAAGGAAGAAAGAATTCTATCAGTTTTCAAAGTAAAACCACACTGCCAGCTTTAAATTGGCATAAAGGAGATAATTTTGGTGGAATTATAAGGCTCTCCTGAAATGCTAAATATTGGCAATGAAACTTCTCTCCCAACTCCTTTCATAGAAAGCCGCTAGATATTCTGTGCTCTCTTCTCTAGGGATTTACAGGACTACAGCAAGGAAAACTTGCTTTGACTAACAATGTTTACAAAAGAAGGTTCCAGTATACAGCCTTCTTTGTGCTTGGATGGTGGTGATGATGTTCCACAATTGAGTCCAAAGTTTGGAAGAAAAGGGGGCTGTCATGGAAGTGCCAAACAGAATACAGTTTCTATATTTTATAGGGATCCTGAGACATTGGTTCTTATCATTCATTCCGCATTTGCAGGATAAAATCTTCTATGTATATTCCTTAAGTTTCCCCTACCTTGGGGAAGAAGCTTTTACTTTCTTCAAGTTGAAAGAAAAAATAGATTTTTTTTTTTCTTCAGACACTGCTATAAAGAAGACAATGTTTCAGCAGGAAAGTTTTAATGATATTGTCTTTGTAGCTTAAAAATTTCAAGAATAAGTCATCTCGTTTGGTTTTAGTCTGAAGCCCATAATCCTATTCACTACATTAAATTAGTAAGGTCTTTAGAAGTATTTTCTGACAGCTGAACATTACTGTCATGTCAAAAGAGGATTTTCAAGTTCTGGACCCTTATTGCCTGCACTGCTCTGTCTCCTAGTCCACCCCATGGATTAGCTGTTTTCCATGGCACTATAACACTGGAAAAGTGAAGTTATTGAAAACATAATCTAAACTCAGAGGTTAAAACCCCCTCAAAACCTATAATTTATCCCAAACTTTATCAATCAATTAATTACAAGTCTTAGAAAACTTACCTTTAAAATTTGGTCTGATTCTAGCATCATACCCCGATGTCCTTCCCATCAATTTGTCCAAAAAATCTGAAGGAGACAGGGTCTGTGAGGGGGATTTTCCAGATCTTGAATCATGTTCTTTACAGAAAGTCGTCCTAAATAAATTATTAGCCACCATTAGCTAATATTTAGCTTGTATTGTATTCAAGTCATGGAGAAATTACATCACTGAATAAAATTTTCTCAACTCAGTGAAGGTAGAAATTAATATAATTAAAGAGCAACATACTCTACCCTTCATCTGAAAACTTTATTCTAGAAACAAAGATGAGTTTCAGGTATCAGGCGTGAACAAAATTTTAAAAAAACAACTTAGCTTTAAAAATAAATTTGTTACAGTTTTAGGACTTTAGAAGATTTAATTTACTCTTCACCCTAGATGGATGTAGATCCATCTTATTGTGATTTTGATAGCCTATTTTATATAATTATTTTAATTGCATAGATGCTGTTAAAATGTTATGTTAACACTGGTTTAAGGTGGTCTTAAACTTCCAAACAGCAGGCAGCAACACTTAACAAGCAACACTGAAAAATACTGGATTTTTAATGTTGGGAAAGATACAGATGGAAAAAAAATTAAAATTGTTTTTACAGATGTTACCCAAAAAGGTTTAAATCATGCTTGTGAGTGTCTGGATTCTTTCCCAATATGGCAAAAAGGGTTCCCGAGTCAGTCACAACTGATCTTAGGGCAGTTTCATCCCCACTTCAGGAGCACTGAATAATAAAATTTAATATCACCAGGTGGTATTCATATGCACGCTCTTGGAACACGTCTGTTTCAAGGATTTAAGAGACAACTCCTGGTACCAGATCATGCGTGTGAAATGCTGTGTACATAGCACATTACATATTACAAATACATAATATATTGCAGAGAAATACAGTTTAGGAGTTCCCCATGGTTGTTCCCCAGGGAAAAAGAAACTAGAATGAAAACGGTCATATTTGGTGTGTAGAGGCACAGATCTAATAATAAAACATTATCTTAAGTCTTAGATAACCAATTTCATTGTGTCTGTTTCCACTTAATCTTTGAATTAAATTAAAAGTAATTCTGATTCTGACTTCTTAACCACTCTCTGTTTAAATACTTGCCCAAAGGGAACCTCTTGGTTTCAGGAGTGTTTCATGGGATATTTTCAAGCATCTAATGCAAGTATAAAAAAATCAGCTCTACATGTGATCATCTGAAATGAGAAGCGAATATCAAACCCTTTCTCTCGCTACAAATGAGAAACAATTCACCAGAATTGTTAAAAGGCAAGGTGATAGTAAATTCTCGTGGTGTGATTCCACACATTATTTTCAGGTTCCATTTATATGAGGCGGTTGCTTCCTTTTGCTTTTGTCAAGGGTACCATTACAAATATTGTTAATATTTAATGCACAGCAGATGATATGTTCAACTTAAATAATGAATTAATTCAATTAAGAAAATAAAAACTGGAAAATTAAGAAAGCACACTTATTCGTATACAAATAACTTCTGTTTTAATTCAGAGCCCCCTAGTTATGAGTCGTGTTGTGAACCCAGACTCACAAATATGAACACTGTTTCACTCTGGCACTGTATGTATACCTCATTACTCTTGGAAAAACACTTTTACCTGCAGATATATCTGTACATGCAGTTCCATACTAGCATACAGTCCAGTAATGAATCTCATCTAAAACACTGTTCTGGTTAATAAGACTGATCTGTTTGCTTAGTACCACAATATAAAGTCAATAGGTGAAGAAAAACCTCATGAAACGTTTAAAAAAATCAGAAACATTGGGACTTCAAGTGAATACAATGCTAGTCTGATCCAGGGTTTTCCCAAAATCAGAGGGCTTGTTCTCTAATTTCAAATAACTACATCCCTGACAAAACTAGTACAATCATTTCCAAAGATTGAAGAGGAGGGAACCAAAGCAACTTCCTAAACAACCTCTGCCTGGAGCAGAGAATTTGCATTTAGGAAGAAAAGCCGAAGAAAATGTTCTTAGCTATACTGATATACACTGAAAAAACCCCACATCTCTGCATCAGAAAATAGAAAATAGATCACCCAAACTTGAGATTATTATTTTTTGTGTTTGTTACCAAGCAACGAGTCTCTGAGTGTAAAAGGGATAGTCTATATAGAATGAACACAAAACACTCTCAAATACAGCAAATAAACTAGGTTATTGTGACGTAGTATCTTTATAGTTATGATTCTTACGACCTTTTGACAAATATTATCACAGAGTGGTATCACCTACCTGAAGTGGTTTGTCTCTAAGAAAAATGCAAACAAGGTTGTCAAAATTTTCACTAGCTGCCGGTTCATTCCTCCTGCCTTCTGTGATGATTTGAAAATATCCCAGAAACGATTCCAGAGAGATGCAGGGAAAAAGTAAGCTGCTGCTGCCTAGATTTCCAAATTCAGCAATAATTTAATTTTCTTGACAATCAGGAAGAGAAGGTCTGGATCTCTACAAAGTGGGGATAAAAGAGAAGTGCCAGTCCTTGGAATCATGGTCAGGTCAAGCCTAGGCTCATCTCCAGCAGTCAGCACAAAAGAGATAAGGCATCAGACACAGTCGTTCCCCCGACTTGCTTTTGGTGACGGAAGGGGGAAAAAAGCCAAACAAAAAGAAGAAAAGAAATAGAAAGAAAAGGGAAAAAAAAATTAAAGAAAAGAAAAGAAGAGAAAACCCAACTATGCGAGGAGCATCAGGCAGAAGGGAACAGCGCTGAGAGCAGTTCTGTTGTCGCTATGTTTTATTCCCCTTTCGCTGAAAATTAGTATTTATGAACGGTGGTGGGGCTACTGGGTCGCTCTGCTTTTCCCCTCTTTGGGTAGGGAAGCGTCAGCGTTGCC
>VXBU01018925.1:733223-821376 GCA_013400315.1 Bombycilla garrulus | reverse complement strand
AAATCCTAGAATGGTTGTGGTTGGGAGGGACCTTAGATATCATCTAGTTCCACCTCCCCTGCCATGGGCATGGACATCTTCCAGTAGACCAGATTGCTCAAAGATCCACCCAGCCTGTTCTTGAACACATCCAGGAATAGGGTGTCCACAACTTCTCTGGGTAACATTTTGCAGTACCTCACCACCCTCACAGTAAAGAATTTCTTCCTAATATCTAGACTAAACCTGCCCTCTTTCAGTTTAAGGTTTATCACTACATGTCCTTGTAAAATGTTGCTCTCCAGCTCTCTTGGAAGCTCCTTTTAGGGACTATAAGGTGCTATAAGATCTCCCTGGAGCCTTCTTTTCTCCTGAATTGGGCTGAACAACCCCAACTGTCTCATAGGAGACATGCTCCATCCCTCAGATCATCTTTATGGCTTCCTCTGGACTTGCCCCGACAGGTCAATGTCTTCTTGTTGAGGATGACCCCCTGAACCTGGACTCAGCACTCCAGGAGGGGTCTTACAAAGCAGAGGGGGAGAATCACCTCCCTGTATCTGCTGGTCATGCTGCTTTTGGTGCAGTGCAGGATGTGTTAGGATTTCTGGGCTGCAAGCACACGTTGCCAGCTCATGTCCAGCTTCCCATCCACCACCAAGTCCTTTGCACGAGGGCCGCTCTCAATCCATCCTCTGCTCAGCCAGTTTTTGTGCTTGGGGTTGCCCCAATCCAGTGCAGGACCTTGGTCTTGGTCTTGTTGGACTGCACAAGGTTCATCCACCTCTCAAGCTTTTCAAGAACCTTCTGGATGGCATCCCTTCCCCTCCAGCCTGTCCACCACGCCACACAGTTGAGTGTCATTCTTAGGTTCGTAGAGGATGCACTCCATCCTACCATCCATGTCACTGCCAAAGATGTTAAAATCAACCTTATTAGTGATCCTTAGGCTTGAACGCTAGATAATGCAACGTTTTATGCACCAAAGATTGAAATAACTGAAGGGGCAGCCAAAAGTTGCAAATGTAAACTAAATTCCTTATTGCCTTAGCTGCTGAATCTGTGTCAGTGACATAAATTAAGGTCCAGTAGAAAGAAGGGCACTCTATTTGCTTTTATTAAAACTATCAAAGTTTACCATTGGACACTGGGCACTGATGCTGAATCACTGCACTGTAACACCACCTAACCCCTTCAAAAGAAAGGTCTTCCTACTGTCATATTAAAGAGAGGTTAAGTTATGTCTCTTACTGCAGTATCTCATTCTGAGAAATAAAGCTCATGAAGCTGCATCTGGAAATAATGGAATACTGTTGGGTCAACAAAGTGTATTTCAAAGTTTGTGCCTGTTCCTATCTAGATAGGAACCCAGTAATAGTGCTGTATTATTTACCTTGAGATAAATGGGGAAATTGGAAAACATTATTTTTATCAGCTGCAGGAAAAATCTATGTCTCTTTAACCTACACTGCCACCTGCTTAAAAGTGTGGGGAATCTCAGAACTGCTTGCAAAGTTCGTCATGCAGAAGTCACTGAACACAGCAGATGTCTTTCCAATGAGTCTGTTAATATGGATTTTGTGATGTGACATGCTTTTAAAGACCTATAAATGTTCATTACCCTTCTTGGTAACTGCCAGTAACTGAACATTTTCTTAAGTTTTCTAACTGGAGAAAACCTATTTAAAATTCTGCTTTCCAGGATTTAGCTGCTACTGGCCATTTTCTGCACTTCATGGCTTATTTGAAATGCTAAATAACTATATCTCTAAGCTAAATAAAAATTGCAGGAAGTTCTTCAAAGCATACTTCCATAAATTGATGTGGGCTTTTAAAAAACATGTTGAGAGATGTCATGATGAAAATTTAAAGTATCTGCTCCACCATTCCTTATACCTCCAGATGTCTAGTCTTCAGTGAGAAATTACTCAGCATGGTGGTTACACGGAAGTGTCAAGTAAAAATTAATTATTAAGGGTTGAAAATAGTGTGTTACTGATGTTTATTTAACTAACAGCAACAGCCATTCAAATAGTCCTCTGCTTGAAATTCTGGGGGTTCAAAGCAAATGTGTTCTTTAATCAAAGGGTTCCAGGTCAAGCTCCCATGTACACTGGGGGTAAAGGGGACCAGATTTCAGTCCATCACCACTTTTTCATGAATTAACACATGCATGAAAAACTTCTTATTTTCAGCTATTCTTGCAACACAGTTTCTCCTCATCCTTCTCTCATGAAAAAAGAAAAAGTTGTTTATAGTTGTTTTGAGTACTGTAAGTCTCCGAGTTGTCATTCATTCACAATTTAGTAGTATTTTTATTAAATGTGCACCCGATGGTGAGGGATGATTCCGAGCTCTGCAGAGCAGGGGAACCATTTGGGAGCGCAGTTGCCTGGATGTACGTGGCACTTTCTGGTGCTCCCCTCCTGAGCCAGAGCCAGAGCTGGGAGGAGTAGTGCCACTGATGTGCAGCAGGTTCTGGATGAACTGTGTATGTTCAGTTGCACAGATGGAATTCTTTTCAGTGTCACTCATTTGTTATCTCCCACAACACATTTCTGACAGCAGAAGTGTTGCAAATGAATAGGAGTCAAAGACTCCCACCTGGGATTGGAGGGGAGGCTTGTAAAATGGCACAGGGATGCGCAAGAAGACAAGATGGAAATGTTTTCAGGTGAAAAGGCTAAATAACACATCCCTGTGGTTTCCCAGGCATATACAGAAGCTTAATAATTGTGCCAAATATGGCATATTATTTCAAATATGAGTTAATTCAGTCCAATTTCACTATTCCACCTGAGTTTCTTAAGCACCAACTTACTGGGTAGAAAATAGGACAGATTTACCCTGTTTCCATGTAAATGGTTTTATAACAGTTAGTTGATGGAACATGATTTATGTTTGTTTGCACTGTTTATGCATTTCGAAAAACCTAAGAAATAGAAGAAATAAGGTCATACCTCATTCTCAAATTATGATAAATAAGGGATCCAGAAGCGTGCTTCTGAGAGAACAAGATCCATCACTTCAAATATGCAATTAGTGTCTATAAGAAGAGAAAATTCAATATAACTTTCAAAATGGTGTGTCAAATTATCATAATTATTGGATGTTGGTTAACAATGACAAGTGTATTTCAATATAGTGCCAAATATAAATGAATAGAGAGTACAGTCTATGTAAAATGTTCAATTATAGTGAAGGCAAAAAAAGCCAAAACAAAAACCTGAAGGTAATCTAATGTGACTGCATGTTGAGCTAAGTTTAAGAAACCAACTGGCCTGGATTTCAAACCATACATTACTGTGTATGAACCATAGCAAACTGTAAAGGATCAAACAATGCAATTAAATCCTGTTTCTTTTTAATTTTGGAAACTCTGTTAATAAGAAGTCTCTTTCACTGAATGATGGTGATAGCCTTAGTTGTCAGGAAAAGGCTAGATTTTCAGCTGTCCAATATGAAAACAAATGTTTTATTTAAAACATTTTTATACCTGACGTTAACAGATACAACAATGCATTTGTCAGTAGAACTCCATTTTGTATGCAGGCAAAATATTTTCACATCCCTCTTTTTTTTTTTTTTTTTTGGTTATTACTTGCCTTAATACCTCTAAATTTAAAAAAACCTCCCACACAGAAATTCCTTATTGTTCTATATTATGAATTTTTTCCTTTTAAATAGTAACAAAAATATCTAGAAAGAGAGCATAACAAATTTAGTTTTAATAGAATTAGGTATTTTAAATGTATTACTTGTTTGAGTTTACTTCCTGTGTCTGATTTTTGCTTTCTGAAATCCTGAATATTTGTTATATATCACATAATAATTTATAACAATACGTGTCTTTCTCTTTGTATTATAAAGTGCCTTATAATATCAATTCCTGGTGTCATTTTTTACACTGCAAATGTAAGTAATAATAAATGGACTAAATCTCATTTGAAATTTTATTTCCTCCATTAAAGGTCTGGTAAGTTTACAGGGTAAAATTATGTAAGGAACTACACCAATTTTACCAGCTGGCTCAAGCAGGTTCAGCTATTGAGTTTTAGCATTATTAGATTCTTGATTTGAATGATTTGTAACACTTTACTCATCATGTGGTACCAATGGTACGATACAGAATAAGGGAAGATTTCATACAAATAAAGGAAAAATATCAAGCATTTGGAATTTGATAACATTGGAAATAAGGAGAAAATATTAATAAAATGTTACTTATATTTCAATCTGACTGTAGGAGGAGGCAGGAGGGTTAAAATGAGCAACTCACTTAGTCTTTGACCTTCAGCCCCAGTATGTGACTCATATTGGGAGGCGCTGTCAGATACTCAAACAGGAGAAAAAACAGTAGTCAAAAGCAGCACAAAATTGTCTTATTTCTCCTTTTATATTTCCTCCTGGAAATTTAGATATGAATTGAATAATTCGTAGCATTTTGTGTCATTTACGACTTCAATTCCTTAAGACAACGTGTACCATGTATTCTATTTCAAGAAACTATCCAAAGAGGACCCTTTTACCAAGGCAATCTAGTCATGATGAGAAAATCTGTCTTAAATATTAAACTGGTGTCTTGTTTCTTCAAACCTTCTCTTGTGAAACCAGAACCTCCTTACTTGGAAATACTGGCTGGCTTAGAAGAAGGGATTCCAGGAGTCAGAAGAGATTCCAGACTCATTCCAGCAGAGCATGTCTCCCTCTCTTCCCTGTGATACTTCAGTTCATGGCAGCCAGGAGGCAAGGAAGGTGGCATGAATTCACAAGGTAGTGTCCATTACCGACCTTTGTGTAGGGTCCAGGGACAGGGAAAATAGAAAATAACCTTGTTTGCTTCTGCACACTTAAACCCAAAATACAGTTAAATGAGTTGTGAGAGAATTTCTTCTTCCTCTGAATGAGTCTGGGCTTTGGATCACCACCCTTAGATCATCACTGCTCCAGGAAAACAGATTAAGACTCATGTTTTGGTCTCACTTGAATGGAACCATCAGTTACAGTTTCTACAAAACACATCACATGCACATTGAGATCATTAAGTGGGACCACTCAAAAGGAATATCAATTATTTTAACTAAGTTATGTTTACATTTACTCTATATGGACCTGGATACAACAACTTTATTGTAAATATATGCTATTACCTACCTCCTTTGTTTACATGCTCTGAAGTAACTACAGCTATGAGAGACGTTCTTTTCCGAGAATATCAACATGCCATTCATTTCTTAGAATTTAGTAGCAAAAATTAAATATCTGACCAGAAGTAATTCACCTTTAGTATTTCAATTTTTTCAAGTTCAGACAGAAACAGAAGCAAGAAGAAACTGTACAAGAGTTTTATCTAATGTATGTCTGATAGGTTGACTAACAAAGAGCTCTGTTATGCTGAGATGATTTATCTGGTGAACAGTTTCTTCCTATATATATGTATAAATACATGAAAATTCCATCACACTTCTTGATTTTATGTGCAGTAATTATTTTGTGCCAGCTGTTATATATTAACCTGATGGATACAATATCTTACTTCTACTGTAGATTAGATACTTCTGCAGACAGCAGAATTGTATAGTAACAATGACTAACGCTGTGCATAGTAATCAGTTTAATCATGTCTTCCCTTAATGCTTGTAAGCTAAATTTGCTTCTGTTCTCATGGTATTATTTTGTAAATTTTGGTCTTTGATATTTAATCAAGTATGCATTCTTCCTGGCTTACAACAAAACAAATTTTTTACCCCATTTAATGCTTATCAAGCTTACTCAAAATAGTATTTTTAAATGGCTCTTACAATGTAGTATCTGATCCAGCCATAAGGATGCTGTGATCTTGAGTGGTGTAATCATTTATGCAGACTGAAGAAAAGCTGTAAAGCTTAATTTATTTATAAATGGATTACAAGAGTTTCTTAAAATTTATCTTTTAATTTTATACGCCTGCTGAAAAGCATGATGAAAATAATCATGCTACAAAACACAGATGTTTCAGATAATTTTGTGTGTCCTGTTTGTGCTGGTTCTACCTTGTCAGGATTGTTGTCTCTAGCAACTCCAAAATGTAGACACATACTCATATTCAGCACTGCTAACACAGTAAAAACCAACATAATAGAAAGGGGAAATTACTTCATCACAGGTGACATTTGGTACACTTACCTGTGCCATAACAATACTGTATCATGGACTATGCACTAAGATATCAGCATCACAAAAGAAATACTGTTGTGTGCTCTGAAAACTTCACTTCATGATTTTGCATAGCACAGAAGTGTCTTATTTCTATTTTTCTCCCTAGTGTTTACTAGAGAGGAGTATCAAGAGCAAATGTGTGAATGTGTGGGTGCTAAATTCTTTGCCCATGCCTTTTCCGTGGTTCTACTTACTAGGAAGGGAAAGAGTAATTTCTACCTTGGCTGACGATCTCTTTGGCTTCTGTGGTGCAGCACAGAGAGGGAGGGATCTCAGGTTCTGCATTCCAGTGACTCACTGCTGGCTCTGCAGCTGCCTGGTAGCAGGCAGAATTTGGGTATTCCTGTGATCAGGAGTCTGTTGAACTTCCAGTGCAGAGAAAAGACCTAGCAATGTATTGACTGCAGGCTGCATGTTTTTGGTATGCATATTCATAATCAGTTTTCTCTATGAATAGAGATATCTGCAAAGTATCATCTAAGTCATTAGCAATATTAGAGCTATGATTGTTTCTTAACTTCAGACCATGTGTTTGCTTATGCCAAAAAGGCGTGCTGTGGAGGGGTCAGGTTCTTGGGACCTAGAGGAATTAAAATTCTGCTGAGGTATGTCTCAGTCCCCTGTGAGGCTGTCTGAGATCCAAAGAAGAACAGTGTTGCAGAAAGGAGTGATTTATTTGTAAATGTATTGAGCAACATTAGCATGGTATGTCATTTTGTATAAAAGACGTACTTGGATTCCTTCTAGCGTACACTGAATAATAGGTAGTGCTAGAAAAACTGCAGAAACCAGCATTTAAAACATGGTGAAGAAGACAGTTTTATTCAAGAAGGGGCATACAGTTATATGGTTAAAGGCTATAACATGTTGCATTGCTCATTATAGGGTAAAATATAGATTGCCCATACATTTCCTGAAAGGCTTAACAATGCAGGTCTGTATTCTCTCACCTTGCTTTTTATATGAAATTTTTGTTATTCCAATGGTTTAAATTATTTTCTCACATCTGGTGGTATTCAGTGACAAAACCAGTACTAAGTAACAGAGAGCTACAATAAAGAAGATTTTTTTACAAGACATATATATTAGCTATGTTCTTTTCTCTTTTGAAAGTAATTAAAAAACCAAGTTTCTATTAAACATTTTACCTATATTAATCCTTCTGCCCTGGCAGGAATTTGACTAATGCTTATTAACCCATTGCATTGAACAGTGGCCTATAGAACTGTTGTAATAAGATTTTATGAACAGTTAACAATTTAAAATTTCATTCCTTCCCAGTGCATGTACATAATTACTATCGACACCAACATGAGTTACGGATTCATTACACAGTACGAACTGAGAGGAGAGAAAGGCTCCTACAGAGAATGTGGATCTGTTCATATCTATCTCTCAATTGTTTACACTCTGGGGAATAAGTAAAGGTCATTCTCCCAGGCTTTTCTCCTTTCCTGCCAAAATATGGGCCAAATTAAAGTCAATTGAGTTTCACTGGAGCTTTCAGACATCGTAAGAATTCAGCTTGTTAAACAGGTTTATTTCAAAGATGTTATAAACAACAACCTTTTCCCCACCCCCAAAAACCCCAATCTTAAACAAACAAACAAAAAGAAGAAGCCTGCTTTGTAAAGCAATAAAAGCTTCAGTAAAAGCTGCTTATGCCAAGGTTTCAGTCATCTCCACAGTTATAGTTGGGTAGATACTGGCTCTTCTAAAATCATCTGGGTTATGGTGTACCTTAACAATAGCTCTCAGAATCTCCTATTCATAAAGGAATATATATTTTTCAAAATTGGAGTGATAAGATTTGCTGTTTCAATAATTATTACTATACAACAGAAGACAAAAAAAAAAAAAAAAAAAAAAAAAAAAAAAAAAAAAAAAAAAAACAAAAAAACCCAAAAAATAAAACAAACAAAAAAATACAAAACCGAAACCCAAAGCCTTCCTAATGACATAATCTAAAAATACTAGGATTGTCTTGCAGCTGTTGATCTCTGTGTTAATAAATGACATGAACAGCATTGATGATTTGAAGGAAAGATATTAACCACCTACTACTAGTTAAATTTATGTTGCAGAATTAATCCCATTAGCAAACTAAAGGTTGACACCAATACAGAAAGACAGCCTTCATGCTGATTTAAACAAATACAGATCCAGGAGTACTCGGCACCCAAAGCATAGTTACAGAGCCTTGGTGATACACTTAGACTGTTTCCATGATCCAGTTCGAGACACAGGGACCCCGGACTTCCAGCACCCTCAATCTTTGTCCTTTCTCTTAAACGTGAGGTTTTCCAAGTTAAAACATGCAATCTTCTGTCTAATGTTGAGTGACTCAGTCACATGAACTCTACAGTACTTTAAAACCACGAGAAAATGCCTTTAGAATAATACCACCAAACCCTACAAATTATGGTTTTGTTAATGACACTGAGAAGGAGGCACCATTAAAAAAATTACTGAGCCTGGATTTTTTTGTTTGTTTGCTTTAAGGAAAAGCATCCCCACAATATGAATAAAAGATAGATTCTGAAGTGTAGAATGTCCTCCAAATTAGATCTGCCAAAACAGGATAAAGGAAAGATTTGAAGGCTGTGAAGGTTTACTGATACTCAGAAAACAGTAAGTTATCACCCAGGAAAAAGTAGCAGCTCTCTTACATCCTTTAACCTCTCTGCTGGTGCAAGCCAAGGCAGCTCTTGCATCTGGCTGCCAGATCTGATGTTTCAACATCCCATTAGCACTTCTAACTCTCATCTCTTGGATGCCAACCACAATTTTTTTAGGAGAGGGGTCAAGTAAAAGAGCATTTATATAATAAATGCAGGGGAAATGCCAGAAAATGTGTAGCTATTCCACAGCATCTCCTAGAAGAGATCTTGAAACAGAAGACAATGAATGTGTACATTTCCCCAGTATTTAAGCTCAGAATTGTAATTCACTTGCATGTGAAACTTTTGAGCATCTGAAGGCAGACTTTGAAAGACCTTCAGATATCTAAAGTGACCATCAATTTGCCTTAGCTGTCCCACCTAAGCCATTGCAAACAGTGAATTTCAACTATCTTATGAATCCTCATGCACTCCAAGCTCAACCCAAGGTGCATGTGTTCCTACTGTTTCAGAGCTGTGGAACTGAAAATTCACAGTATGTACTGAGAAAAATTCATGTCTTTGAATTAAGCAAAAGCTTATGTGTTTCAGTTTACTCTCTATTCCTTCATCTTCTAAAAAAAATTGCTAGGATGCTAAGGTCTTCCTTGTGGGAGTATGATTATTTGGAATCTTAATGTGGGCATATCCTCTGGTATCAGTTGGTGGGATAACATAAAGTAACTGGGACATGTCACAAATTCAAGATAAATGGTAATCATTGTGTAATTAATTAATCATCTTCCCTCTTGTGCTTAACCCAGAAGGATAATCAAATGTGCTTCAGGCCAAACTGAAGTGTGATGTACCGTACCAGCTGTAGTTAGTAAGCAGGTAAGTTGCTTGCAGACTTTTAAAAATTTAGATTAATTTATAGAGTGGACCAAACTTCACCTGACTGATTCCTTTAGAGGGCTAATGAAGATGTTTATTCACCCTGTCTTGAGTATTTGAATGTTTATTGTGTGTCATTGATATCTCTTTTTGTAAATAAGCAGGGCAGAGACTTGAAAATATTTATTTGGTGTATACTCTGACCACATCCTTCTGTTACATTGCTATCTAATTTTTTCTGGAAAAGGAGACTGCCCTAAATTAATAAGGAAAGATTTACACAGTAAAATCCACTAAAATATTCCTTATCTAGCTCATGAATCAGTGCTGCTTTTTTCCCCTTCTTTTTTCCCAGAACCACTGATAGGAATATATTTCATATTCACTTAGTTTGGGACTTTTTTAAAATCTAAATTCTCTTCCCTGACCTGCACAACTACACATCTTCATACAGAACTCCTATTGGTATCAAGAGGAATTGTGAATTTATAGACTTGAGTTACTTCCTAATGCAATCAAAACAAGTGCCTTTTCTGACTTCATTTAGAACTCACGTTTATTAGGAAAAGCGGAAAAAAATATGTGAAGAAAGGAAAGGGAGAATTCAGGTCTTTGATGAATTTTTTGTATAATTGCTTTTGAAGCAAATTTTTGGAAATATCTATGAGTAAGATTATTAGTGTTTTCCGTTTAGCAAACATCAACCTTTTTGCTCTTTCTTTAGAGCAGTATTTTTTCATTTAATTTCCTTTCTTGTGATGAAACATACTCATGTTTTCTTAACTCTTCACAACAAAGAGTTGTCCTTCCACATTATTTATTTGCTTTCATTTTTTTAACACAAGTCCTCAAAGTAGCTTCCCACTTATTCATATGCTAGACACTGCTTTAGTCCCACAAAAACCACTGTTCCCTTTAATAATCTTCACAGGAAAGGTCATCTAATTCCTGTGTAGCTGTGAACTTCATCAAGGGCTTCCTGCTTCCTTACAAACTTTAGGACATTGCTGAAATTCCGTGTCACTTCATGATCTAAACAAGTGACAAATATCTGTAATAAGAAATGCCCCTTTCCCAGTGCAGAGCTATGAGGATTGCTCCCCATGGAGACAAATCTGGACTTATTGTACAATATAAATAACTTAAAAGGAAGATAGTGTTCAAGCTAGAAGGGGGCAATCCTACATGGATAAAGAAGGGAGTATAATTTACTTATGGGGTCCTGTATGGATCTGGGTAAAGATCTGTAAGCATTATACAGATTATGTCATTACTAAATCTGATGAACACAGATTGCAGATCAGTGTTTCTGGTTCATCAGTGCAATACTTTTCCAAGAGAAATCTTGTTTCAGGACAGCTGCCTGGGAACACTGAAAAATCCCAATCTCCCATGTCCATTATCACATCTCAGTGACACTCATGGTATTTTGAAATAGGAAAGGGTCTTATAATCACTAATAGTAGTTCATCAAGACCTGTACCATCCATCAAATAATTTTTTGTTTGGCTTCTCATCACACCTCTAGAACAATGAAGTTAACCTGATGTCCTTTACACACGTTTTTCATTAAAATGTGGTGGTAAACAGAGATGAAGAAAGAAAAGGTTACCATAACCACCTTACAAGAGACAGATAAATTAGTAACTATAGATAATGTTTAATGGAAGATATGAATAGAATTTCCACTCCATGAACAAATGAAATTTCTTATCTGATGTTTAAAAACATGTGCCCATTGAATTTGCACAGTACTTTAAATAGTAGTATGATACTTTCGTATTAAAGTTTTAATTTCTCAAATAATGAACTTTTTTTAAATTAGAAGAACAGATATTTTGCTTTTTATTTTTATTTTCTCCTGTACCACGCTCTCTATTAGATATATCCACTTATTTATTCAGCTTATGACTTTGCCACATGTTCTTTTTCAAGACACCAACTTTCACACTTAATGCTGTTCTTGGTCAGTAAGTGGAATCAAGCAGTGAAATCACGAGGGAGAAAATGAGTGGCTTGCTGAGATGTCTCAGACCATTCCCCGCCTGCAGACCAGTCCATTACCCCTCTAGAGTCTTCCTTGTGTCTGTGAGCAGCTTCACCTCCTTTCTCCTGGGCTCTCTTGCCCTGACTTTTCTATCCTTGCTCCCCACTTGCAGCTCACAGTTCTTTTCCCAATAACAACCACTGGGACACTCTGCCCACGTGTATATGTCAGGATCAGATACCACATAGTCTTCCTTTTTTCTGGACTTTCTGGTGGTTTAGTGACTGGATGCTTAAAATTGCAGGAAAAACTAATTGCTACAGCTGATTGTATGAAAGAATTGAAACAGACAATAATCAACAGGCAAAAATAGCAGGGGAAAAAAAGAGCAACCTCCACCAGATTTTGGATCAAACAGCTTGAAATTATAAGTGAAGTTATTTCTGTGTACAATGAAAATAAATCTCCCTAATACAAACTGAACTGTGGCTGTAAGTGCTGAGCATTTTCTTACTCGATTCTATGCCCTGGAAGTTATCTTATCCATATTGTTGTTGTAAGTACGTGAAAATGCCAACATTGTGACACATCTGTTCAGACTTGAGTTAAATTTTGCCTTTTAAACCCACAAGAGACTGTAAGAGCTTCATGATCTATGTCTCCTTGTACTAATGACTCCACAATTATATTCCACAGTCCACTGGTGTCTGTGAAATTGCCAAAAATATGTTTTCAGTTAAAATTTGAGATAAAGAATGCCCAGCAGTCCATGAAAAGTCATGAAAGTTGGCAGTAATTTATTTAAGTACTCTGAGGATCACTATTATAGACAACTTACGAGATTAGGGGGAAGCTTTGCTTTTGCCTTGAGTTTAGTAGGAGGCACAGAGTATCAGCACTCCTGACATCTGATGGCTTCCCTGCACTCCTTAACACAAGTTTCTTTCATCTGTATCCCTTCAAAACAGTAAGTACCTGAATCTAATATTGCATGGCATGTCTCATTTAGCTTAACAGTCACATTTTGTCCTTCACTTCTTTAAATCAGCAACAGATCTGCACCTTTCAGACCAGGATTCATTGGATGTGCCCCATTTTGCCACAGATCTTTTGCAGACTCACGATCTTCCCTGGTCTCAGTTTTCCTCATGCGGAAAAGCATCCAATTACTACTAATTTGATGGATTTGAAGGACAATATCTCACTGTTTTTACTGTAGTTCAAGATAGAAAGAACTAAAAAAGTTTTCTATAAGGCATCATTATTTTACGTAATCTGAAGTTATCCATGCTATGCATAGTAGTCCTGAGGCATTCCGAGAAGCATTCATTTAAATGACAGTGTTTTGTTGGTAGGAAAGGCAGAATTCCAAAGCTACCTCATTATTTCTGTGTGTCCCTCAGAATATGACTGTTAACAATTGTATTTCATTGCACAGCGCACAGGATTGAAATTACAACGTGAAAAGTACTGTACTAATAAGAAACCAACCATGTACAGGAGCTCTGCTTTTTTTTTTTTCAACTCCTTTGCAATGAGTAGGAAATTTAATGCAGCCTGATGTTCTTTCTGATAACAGATGACAAAGCAACACAAAGTGTTTGCAATAATTAACTAGAAATACATGCTAAGATATTATTACTTGACTCTAAGTATTCATTGCTTCCTTTCAGAAGAGGTCATACATTTCTCTAGCAATGAGGGCATTTAGAAGAGTCCATATTCACATTTTCTTGTGAAATACATCCATCCTGAGTACCACAGCATTCCAGACAGTGTTCTCCTATAATTTTTGTTCTTTGTTGTAGAGACCTGTATCTCACCGACAGACATAATAATAGCAATGTGATAATTGAAAAATGTTTGAGAAAATTTAGACTCAGGATAATGCTTTAAAATGCTTACAGCTGAAGCTGAGTCAGAGATATTATGCTGATTTTAAAGTGGCAAAATTTATTATGATCTACTAAGTGGAGGCTCATTGCTAAATCATTTCAAATAATCTCAGTTCTACTCAACACTGGGAAGGTCTCACCTATAGAGCTAGGTCCAGGCTGGGGCTTTGTTTTCCTGACATCTGTGGACTCATTAGAGAGGGTTCAAGGGGAATAACAAGAATGCTCAGATGTCTACATGCCTTGTGGACTGAAAAAATCTGGGTTACTTAGTCTAGGGAAAATGACCCCAAGGTGATGTATGGCTGCCTTCAGCTGGAGAAAAGGTAGCTGCAAAACAAATGATTAATGAACTCTTCTTTGCCAACACTGAGGTTAGGGCAAATATAATCAGCTTAAATTATATCAGGAGAAAGTTAGATTTGATGTCAAGAAAAAGTTCCAAATAATAAGAATTTTTGGATGCTGGAACAGATTTCTGGGAGGCTGTGAAAATAAAAGTACTTCAATACTTCAGCCCTGAGAAAAAGGGACAACTGAAAACAGGTGACATTGAACTGGGAGAGGAGAGGCTAAATGGCCTCCTGAAACCTTATGCAGAGCACTTTTCTATGCTTTTTATGTTATAAAAATACATCTATGGAGTCAAAGAGTAGTTTACTTTGTAAGAGATCTCTGAAGGTCGTCTGGTCCCATTCACTTGCTCAAACAATGCCAATTTATATTGCAATTGCCCTATTTGGTCAGGTCCCTTGTGTCCTGTTCTTTTCTCATTGCTTGAAGAGGAAAGTATCCATCATGGTTTGCGTAGTATTTTCTATAATTAATATTCTATCTCCTCCATCTTTCATCTAGGAGTCTCAATAACTCAAACCTTTGTGTATCCTTATAGACCGGCATACTCATGAAAAGGACAGTTGTCTTTTACAGTCCATGCACATGAATAAACGCATCGACAAATTCCTGAGTCTGGAACAACAGCAATGGATACTGTAGCAGACAGAGATAGAAAATTCATCAAAGTTCTATCAAGAGGGTAGTTTGAATTCCATGTGTGGAAGCAGTGTTTGAAATTGACATGCTTCTGGAAAACTATTTTTCTGAATGTTACTTGCAATGTTCATATCTTGAAAGGAACAGTTTTAAGGACCAGAGCTGCAGGAAGCAGTTCCAGCAATCAGTGAACTGCTTTTCCTGGAAACATCCATTGCTTGATTAACAGGGATAGCTGAGAAGAGAGATTGTGCTGAGTTTCAAACAATGCTCTGCTCTACAAACACCACTCTGCCCTACAAACAACAAACAGAAAGCACTCTGAGAACACCTCTTATAGTTTTCCCTATTCAAAGTATTAAATATCTTTAAAGCTATAAGAGATAACACAGGTTTAATTTTAGCTGCATAACATTCCTCCACAAATGCAAAATCTGTAACTATTAGTTTCACCAAACTAAATGGTCAATTAAATTGGAGCCTGGAACTTCAGAGCACACTAATATGCGTAGCTAGCTACCATCCAGCAACCAAAAGACTTCCTCAAAGCCTTCTCATGCCTTTTCAATAACCTCTGTAATGTATTTATTAACACCATAGAAAGTAAACATTTAGTTATGGGAATGCTTAATTTTTTAGAGACAGCAGGAAATGTATGAGAATTGTTTCTAGCTGGATAACAGCTTTCTGTGTTAAAGATTAGCTGGGTTAAGAATTGAAACTTGCTATCTTACTTCTCACCTTGAGGAACATAGTGATCTGATTTTCAGTATGAAAGCAAAAGTCACCCACCATTGCATTCCCTGCAATTTTGAGTCATTTAGCACTTTTGAGACTCAGCATAAACCAAGTTAGTCCTGCAACATGTTTGTCCTTAATGCTCAGGCAATAGCCTCCATTCTTAAGATCTGGGGGTAAACACTGTTACAGAATACACTGAACTCTTCATCATTAGATTTGGGTATAGACAAGATAAATGTCAGTTAGAAATGATGAAAGGTGAGAACTTTCTCCCTGTTCTTTGGGACAGGGCTTGGACTTCCTGCCCTTCAAATCTTTGATGATATTCCCAAAACCCACAGATTTACATAATCTGATATTTGCTTCCTTTGTCTCACAGAAAAAAAATTCTGTTATTACAAATCTTTCTCATTTGATGTGTATTCTTGCGGTGGCTCTTCAAAGTGTTCTACCATTAATATTGTACCTTTTGCAGAATTATAATATAGTCCCAAAGATACAGAATCATTTTGAATTAACTTACTTTTAATTTGCAGAACACTGAATTAGGAAGAACAGTTTTAGCATTTTTAAGAAACTGGATGTATGCCAACATTACTACGACTAAGATTTTTTTTTTCCTAATTACAATGTTGAACACAGTTAATTTCATACCAGTCATGGGATTTTACAATAGTTTGTAATATACTGTGAACCTACACTTCCAAATTATATCAGAAGTGATAATTGCATTGTACCATGCTACAATAATGGTCCAATTAACCTATCATACTCTGCTCCTGTAGATCCCATTTTGATGCAGTAGATCTGTCTAGTTAAATACAAGAAAAAAAAAAAAGGAAAGAAAAAATACCCTTGCTCTAAGAATTAAATAGTAGGTAATTCCTTGCTTCCTATGACAGAGAAAGCATTACATCCTAAATGAAATTATTTTTTTCCTACAATCTGTGTTGTCCAAAGAAGGATACCCTGGGGCATTCTGATTCAAAATCAACAATAAAAGTCTATCTGTGATGAAGATGAAGTAATTAAACAGAGGAGTCTTGCCAGAAGCCTTCGTCTGTTAGTCTGAAGTTGATATTAAAAACATATAATGATATTAAAAAACATCTTGGGTTTCTATAGCTGCCACAAACATATTGATTTGGGGATTCAGTTCCTCCTACTGAGAATTGATTTCTGTTGACCAGTTTCTTGGTATTGTCCCATTTTCTCACAATGTATTTCCCTTTTGGGATTTCTGAAGTTCGCTGGCATTTCGAATGAACTTACACTTACACCAAGTTCCCACAATCTGCCAGAAACAGTGAATTGTTCAATGTGGGCTACAATGAAGCTGCTCTTTTTTCAGTGCTCCCACATTTATTTATTGCTATGCCTACAGGAGTGTTTAGGGGAGCATGACCTTGCTAAACACCACTTTGACTTTTCACTTGGGAACCTGGTCCTACACCCATCTGAGAGTTCCTGTGGGTAAAGAGAAGAGGAAAGTCTATTCCAGGGGACAAACACAGATTGACTGAAGCAGAACAATTCAGCTGCTAAGTTCTTAACAATTCAGTTCTTAATTTCAGTTCAGATCTGTATTTATACACAGCCCTTTCACAGTGAGGAAATCACAACAGACAAACATCCATACAGTGTGGCACAAGAGTACTGGGGAGAGGAGTGGTGACTTTAGTGTCCTTTCTGTGAATTCCCCTCCTCAGTTCAGTTCATGGTTAAACTTAAATCTATCCTGCTTGACTTCCAGTCTTAAAACTATTATTACTGTTATGTTATAATCCACCACTGTGTCCATGAGTGAGATGGATTCAGGGAAAGGCTACAGAAGCATTGACTATTTTTCCAAAAACACAGCTGCTGGAAGGAACTAATCCTCCTGCTGGTGAGAGGCTGAGGTTGACTTTCAGTGGAACCAGTTTTTTTTAGAGTCTTAATACAAGTGTGGATCTTCAGAACTTAGTTGAGGGTGATTTTTTTTACCTGCAATGAAATTTCATGGAACTTTAGGAAGTGTAACTTAGAGATAATTTTCCTAAAAAGGGTGAGAAGTCATTCAGGGAAGATAAGCACTTCTACTAAGGCAGAATAATGAAAAGTGAAACTGGCGTGCACTGGAACTATTTTGGCAAATATTTAAGGGGAAAAAGTCAAAAATTAAGGGTCACTCAAAGGTAAGTCAGTTAAGCTACTGACACAAAAAATTATTTAAAAACAAACAAAATAAAAAGAGTGGCATTTTTGTATTACAAATACATACTGACTTGAAATGTGGAAAAAATGTTTTCTACAAAATAGAAATGATTCACTTGTTTTTCTCATTACTGTCACTAAGCAATATCTAAAGTCAAGTTCACAGAGTATAATTGGCAGATTTCCATTTGTGCCAGTTTCTTGTTTCCTTCCCATTTCTGTTTCTGGTATCAGCAAAAAGAACTGTTAATTAACCTCAGCAGCAAAGCAAAGTAAGACTATGCTCTAAATTCAGAATGTCATCTGACAGGAGACAGCAATCTGTAATGCTGGCATGTCAATTAAACAGGACAAGACAGGGAAAGAGGGCAGAAGATCTTCATATTGTTTCCTTGAACCAAAAAGATCAACAACTCAGTCAGTCAGAAATAATTATCTGCATTACTCTCTGCAACTACTTTTAATGGGACTGAGATAATATCTGCATGCTGTGCCTGTGCAGTTCCTCTGAGCCAGAGAGATGAAACAGACTTGTTCAGCTCTTTGAAAGAAGTGAATCAGGGAGAGGCATTTCACTGAAAAACTGTAGGTGTGTTTCAGAAAGAAATGCACAGAGCCACGGCGTTCTGGATGTTGTTTGGAAACTGACACAACTCACTTCTGAAACCAGCCAGAGTTATTCAGACTCTTGTATTGGGCTTGGGTAGCAACAGCAGCGCCATGCATGGGCTGGCAAAACAAAACTGGAAGAACTGCCTTGCCATGGAGGGAAAATTTCAATTCCAGAGAGAACTGACAAGGACCTCTGTGGTTTGAGGGTTTGGGGTGGTTATGAGAACAGATTGTCCTTGATCCCTCTAGAGTTAAAATATCTGTGTTTTTTCATATCTTGTTAGGTTTTTATGTGTTTTTCATAAGCACTTGATGTTTGCTTGTTTATCAAAGATCATATTAATCAAAATAATGGAAAAATAACATTTCTAGGAAAATTGGTCCCAAAATTCGAATGATATTTTCAATATGTAGAGTCAGGAATGATTGAGGTACATGAGGGATTCTGTTTGTTTGTTTGAAGTAAATAATTGTGTAATTATAAGTCCATTAATTTATCAAATTAAATGCACAATAATTAAATTTTAACATCAAGCTAGAAAATATGATAAACACCACAGTCCTCCTTAGTCTTCTGATAATTAAAGTTTCACATAGACAAACAAAAATTTATTAAAAAGCACATGCACAAAAGGTTATGATTATGGATGGCATACTTCTCCATTCATTAAATAAAATCATCATCATGAATTTCAATGGTATTTTTTTTCTTGAGGTATTTTCTTCATTATTCTACAAAGGTCTTCTTGCATAAAAGGCTACTTCTGGTTGTCCAAATCATATGATGATTTTTTGTAATAAATAACAAAATAATATGTAACAAAAGTGGGTTTTGTGCCAGTAATGAGTAGAATTTCAGTTCTGAAGCTGCAGACTACTAGTTTTAGTTCTACAGGGATATGTTACTCCAAGAAATTTTTAAAAATCCCATTTACTGCCCAATGATGTGCTCTGTTCTCTCAAGGGTTTTCTCCACTTACTGCCAGAATCCAATTCTTCCACTTTCCACCACTCTTGAAAGAATCTATTTAGTTCCTTTGGGAAGAGTGTTCAGTGTAAACACAGCCTGCATTACATCCGTGCATGGAATTTAAGATTTCTACTAACGAAAAAGTCACCTCTTTTACAGTTTGACTACAGCCAAAGACAAATTCTGCTTTTCATTATCACGACCTTATCTCCAGATTCATACTAAAGGTATGAAGAGAAATTTTTTTGCCATAAATTATCTAGAAATAAATGCCTTCTGGCATTTATATGACCAGTCCAATATCTTACATTTCAGAAACAATTTTCTCACATGATTTGTATGGGCAAGGAAGCATGAAATGACTTGTCCCTAACATCATAGCAAAGACAGGAGAGTTCACAGCTTATGCTGGATCCATCATTTGCATTTCTAATACCTGAATTCCAACACCAAGTCTTCCTCTAAAATGATTTAAAATTGATTGCAAACATTTGTGGTTTTCTTTCTCACTCTTAATATAAAGGTGGACATTCTGCTTTCAAGTACCACTGTGTTTCTGCAGTCACTAGGATGCCATCCAAGTAGTTCTGTGTAGCAGCTGCTGTACTGATTTTGAAAGAAATACAGTGCTGAATTCCTGCATCCCAGGACAAGAAGTTACACTGGAATAATCATGTCAGTAAGTAATAGCAAGGCAAGGTGACCAGCCAGCACCACCTTCTGGTAAACAGGGACTGAACTCAGCGAGCTCCTGTCCTCCTGTGATTAGCTGAGGGAAGGAGGCATTGATCTGTGTCTGAGGAAAGATTAATTGCTATTTTTTAATCCTCATAAATTTGTGCATTGCCATCTGTTTTCACTACAGCACACATGTAACAGGAAAGATTATCCCTTCATTTTCTGTTCATCTCCCTGCACTTCTGTTTCACAGAGTCTGTTCCTTTGGAGGCTTTTGGGGACTTTTGTGTGGACTAAGAAACAACTCTGCTTCAAGACTTTTAGATTTGACTTTTGAACCCAGCATTGTTAGCAGAGCTGGGCTGTAAGGTGAGCACAGATATTTGCTTAGTGAGCTCTGCTGGCCAAGCACCCTGAAACCAGCTGGGTTATCAGACTCTTGTAAAACTCCAGACCCCACCTACACTTCCAGCCCGATGCTCCTGTGTCTGCTGCCAGTGCCCAGCGGCTGGCAGACCATCATGGAGAGTATCCAGCAGTCACCCTGCACACCCAGCCACCCTCAGGTGGAGAGCTCTGCTCTGCCCCTCAGGGTTGTACTCACTGCAGTAGTAGCACCAATCTGTCAAAGCATGCTCAAGGTGATGCCTTTCATGTCATAATTTAGGCATAAAAATGTGAAGAATACAGCATTTTCTGTCTTACTGTATTACCGATAACTCAACCGGGGTGACCAGTTTTTGAAATGAAGAGCAGAGATAACACATTTCTTTAGAGAACTGAAAAACAGCAGTCACATCAAAGAGTCAAGTACCATAAGTACTGAGATCTTATATTAAAAACCCAGATGGTGTGGCAACCTCTTTGTCAGTTATGCCTTTGCTCTGGCTACCTGAGAAACAGATAAAATTGTACATTTAATGATATTTCATTTTTCAAACCCCAGTTCTAATGGTTCGGGGTTTTTAGGGTTTTAACAGACTCTGTTATTTATTTTGTCTACAACAGTAAAAAAGGAGGGGTTTTTTTTGTTTTGCTAGACCTAGAGGTCTCGTGAGCTTTATAGTTTAAAAACATCTCTATCTTTGAAGTAAAAGCAGCAAACTTTCAGTGTCTCATCATATCTAGGTACTTAGTTTTTAAGTTAGCTGATCTCACCTTATAGAGATGAGGTTTATTGCAATTAAATTTAAGAAAAGAGAAGATAAAACCCAACAGCAGACAGGTCTTCAATTTGTATTTGCCTCAAGTAAGAATCACAGAATCAATATTTAGGTTGAAAAAGACCTTTAAGATCATCAAGTCCAACCCCTGAACCAACACCACCCTATCAACCAGACCATGACACCTAGTGCCACCTCCAGACTTTCGTTAAACAACCTCAGGGATGGTCACTCCACCTCCTCCCTGGGCAGCCCATTGCAATGCTCAGTCACTCCTGTGAAGAAATTCTTCCTAACCTCCAACCTAAACCTCCCATGGTGCAGCTTAAGCCTGTGTCCTCTTGCTCTCTTTGTTGTTTTGCTTTGCTTGCATACACAGCTTTTGCTTTCTCTATTAAACTGTCTTTATCTCAAACAATGAGTTTTCCAACTTTTCTGTTCCTCTCCCCCATCCTGCTGGGGAGTAAGTGAGGGATTGCGTGGTACTTAGTTGATTATTGGGATTAAACAATGACAGTTGGAAAAACATTTTTAGAAGGATTTTACAACTCTCAATACCCTCTGTTATTCATACTGAATTTTTGATGGCCACAGGTGAAAGGACCAGCAGTCAGCAGCAAACTGCATCAGGGAAGGCCAACTTTTAGAATTTCCAGGTGAGAAGAATGAAGGACCCTTTAGCCCAAACTATACTCTACCCTTACCTTTGCATATTTGTTACTCTCTCTTCATGTTCTCTGTTTTGCTATTAACTTAGCCTTGAAAAAATTAATCTTTACAGAAACTTTTGCTATTTTTCATTATGTACTAAATCTGGACCTCAGTGAGCTTTGTCCTACAGCAGCATCTGACTGCATATGCCTCTGTTGTACTGCCGTAGCATCCACCGGCATCTTCAGAATCTTCTTGTTCACCATCAGCTAGTTCAGCCCTCAAGGGATTTATACAGACTTTCCTAAATCCCCAGCCTGTCATACCTCCCCTGGTCTTGTCAGTGAACACAGCAGGGCCTTTGGGAGATGATCTGACTTTTTCTCCTATGTCACCACCCTGTGAGGGGGAAGATGAGCTCCTTCCACCTGCACCCTGAATAAGAGCCATGCTATTTTTCAGTCACAGTATAAAACATATACTTTTGTGCCAAGATCCAAGAGAACAAGGGAAGATCACACATAATCACACTCAAAACCAGCCAGTCATCCCTGAGAGCCAGCTGTACTGTGCACAATGTTACCGTATAAAGCACAAAGAAATTTTATAAATCCTGCTACAAAGTAACAAAATTCAATCCCAATTACTTCTAGAAGTAATTACTTCCTCCTTTTTTGTAGGAAACTTATTCCATTCTCTACATGATTTAGCAGTAGAATTCCTTTCCTATTCTCAGGACAGGAAAAATTGTTCCCAGGCAGAAAGCAAATACTTGAGATAATCAAGCCTAAAATACAGTCAGTAGGCTTGAGCAGGGACAGGAGCTAGGAAACTGCTGGAATTATTTGTGCAGAGAAAAGCCTTTAAGATTACACAAGCTTAGGATAAACCATTGGGAACAGAAGTCACTTTTTTTTCAATGATCTGAAATTTTACTTCTACATTATATAGGAAACAATAGCTATCTATACATTTTATTTGTTAACAGCAAATGAAACAATGCTGGCTCCATGCCATAGAGAAAAGATAACTGCTCTGGCTTTCTCTTCTCAAAACTAGATACCTGTCTATCAAGCAACACAAGCAGTGCATGCCACTGCCAGCCCCATTGCAGCAGAGTCCCAGAACAGCTGGCATTTCTATACCTAAGCAAGAACAGGTGACCAAACAAATGATTCATCCTTCCATCTCTTCAGATTAACTGGATAACTGACTCTTCACCAGATAACACAGA
This sequence comes from Bombycilla garrulus, assembly GCA_013400315.1. Lineage (NCBI taxonomy): Eukaryota > Metazoa > Chordata > Aves > Passeriformes > Bombycillidae > Bombycilla > Bombycilla garrulus. Next base: position 798,585 of record VXBU01018925.1, on the reverse strand, counting down.
AACTGTTGCTGCCAAAGGTAGTGAAAGATGAGAGAGATGAACTAAAGAATTTCAGTGTGAAAAAAGCATCTGCCTGTAATGATCTACCAGAAGAAAAAATGGCATTGGAAAACTCTTTTTCATGCCTCTGCATGCTGTCATAAATGAATGCAAGCTGAAAGGCATTCAGAGTAAGCTTTTAAATGATTTTAAGCTTTATTGCATATTGCCCTGGAGATATCTTAGTATGACATGGCATAAGTTTGTTGCCCATGACATTTATTTTAATTCCTACAATGTGACAGTTTGCCATTGCATCTGCAGTGCAACTGAAGAATGGAACAAAGTGCAAATAAATGCTAATGTGCCGTATGCATACAACAATTAAATTTGCTGCTGGCAGTATAATTCGAAACATTATTCAGGAGGCTTCTGGTCATGGCCCCTATTGAAAATGTCAGTCTGCGGTAAATTATTTGCATGTACATTAACAGAAATAAAAACACAGACTTTTTTAAATTAGTGATTGCAATATGCTTAAACTTTTTAACTTACTGCTACTGACACCAGCGCACACTTTCTGATCTTGACAAAACCTACCTTTATTAATGGAATATTGAACAATATACTTTATCCTGTGAACAAGATGGGCTTCAGCCATTAAAATAGTTTAAGATCCAGACTGTTAATTTTGGTTTTAATTTCAGAATTTTACATCAAATTTGAGAAAAGTTGGCTTAAAAAGAGTAACTACAGTAAGTTTAGCCACAATCCATGAACCACTGTATGTTAACAGACTTTTTGTTCAAGAAGTGTCTCCTAAAACAGCACACTTTTTAATGTCTACTGGTTCATGCCTGACTTCTGATAAAAGTCTATTTCAACAAAAAACCTTGTTGCAACTGCGAGGTATGTCCCTGTAGAAGTAGAAGAAAGACCTGATGTGCTGGTATAGCCAGTAGAATGTACACTCTCAAATGCTTTTTAGTAAGAGAGAAGCAATTCTTTCTGTTAACCTCAAATAAGAATATAAATCAAGGTCCACAGTGTTCAAAATGCTGAATGCGAAACTAATAAGGAAGTTCTTGTGGAAATTGTGGAGGATGATCCAGTGGCTGTAGCCCTCCTTTCATGTCAAGCAGCAATGGAGAATCCCCAATATGCTCAGCCCTGTGCCCTGGGACAGTGAGGGTATCACCACACCCCTGCTATGTACCAGCCCACTGCAATTGTTACAGTACACTGGACTGGTCAGATACCTACCTTCTGATGTTATCAAATCAAAAGTTTTCAGTCTTGTCAAGACAGAAGTAAATGTTAACATTTTTCTCAATGACTTTTTATGGCACTATAAACATATAGAGTGTCAGTACTTTAGATACATGTATGTGCATGTGTGTGCATGTGTCTTGTGAGCTTGTGTATAGCTGCATGTGTTTGCCCAGGAAAATCTTTCATCTGAGGTTTTTCAAGCAGCAATTGCAGGACATATATATCTCTCTTCAGTCAGTTTGTTCTAATGTTTTTCTAAATAAAGCTAAATGCAGCCAGCAAGCTTAGATCCATAAATACACATGAAAGGTCTCTGTATAATATTTATTGCTTTTGCTTTCTCTTTATGGGTATTCCTAACTAGCTATGTTTTGTATTTATCAATGTTGTGGCATTACAAGTTAAAACCCATCTAGCTGCATATAGTTCAGGTGGGATCTGTTTGTACTGTAGTGGAATTCTAATAAAGTTTAAGGTTTTAAATATACTGGTTTTGCAGAATGGTTGGGGTTGCAAGGGAGCCCTAGAGGTCATCTAGTCCAACTCCCAATTTCACTAGTGTGATTTCTGTTTCAGGAAAAAGGTGGTAACCAATATTTTAAATGTACAGTATTTTCAATCCAGGTGAAACCACATCTTTACAAAGATACAACCATTGATTTTTGTCTGTGGCCAATGAGGCCATTCAAAGGGATCAGGTCAGCAGAGCTGGGCACATGATGACTTGCATTTAATGATTAATCTCATTCAAGTGAGATCCTCATAACTTTTTGAATTTGAGATTCTAAAATTTATCACCAAATTATCTTAACTTTGTTTATTTTTGTTGCCCAGAGAGATGGGGGGGGTTGCAAGGGAGCCCTAGAGGAGATTTGGGAACAATAAGGGGTGGGTTCAGACCCCAATTCCAAAACTCAGAGGAAGGTGAAGCTGGAAAGCTGCACAAGCAAAAGACACTGCCAGCTTCCCACCAACATTGAGCTCAGAAAAATTCCATTAGAATTAAAAGTCACAAAACAAGAAACCCTCAAGTCAGTGCTAGTGAAATTCTNGAAGGGGCAGATATAAGTACTGTGCAGGAGCAGATTTGGGAACAATAAGGGGTGGGTTCAGACCCCAATTCCAAAACTCAGAGGAAGGTGAAGCTGGAAAGCTGCACAAGCAAAAGACACTGCCAGCTTCCCACCAACATTGAGCTCAGAAAAATTCCATTAGAATTAAAAGTCACAAAACAAGAAACCCTCAAGTCAGTGCTAGTGAAATTCTTTCAGTCCTTGGAGGGAAAAAAATTAAATTAATATTTCCATATAATTTACGGCTTGATATTACTAGGAAGGTTTTGGGACATTCAATCACTGAAAAGCATTAATGAAAATGCCTCTTTCCAGCAGAATACTCTGTGACAGACAAGGTGGAAAGCCTCTGGGTGCTGAGGCTGGCATGGATGGAAGACACCTAAACTCAGAAAGGGGGAAAAGTAGGCAGGTAGTAGTGTAGCCACCATACTTGGTCCTACTGTATAGCCCAGGAAAATTCCATTCAAATGATGGCAATAAAAGAGCTTCAGATCCCGGAGGCTGTGCATCCTGAAGAAAGACATTGGTAGTAATGGTTAGAAACTTAGTCAGATGTGCAATATTCCCAAGCAGCTATACATAAAATCCTGCACCTCATGCACACAGATGCTGGGATAAAAACAGTGGGAAACACATAATAGGCGTGGCTGTCTTTGTCCTAGTCCTGTTCCCACTCACAGCAATGGCACCATATCCCATACAGAGTTGCCTGGCTTGAAACACACAATATTTCTGTCAGTGCTGGGCCATTCATTTCTCAGAATGTTCATTCTTACACTCACAGCAGCATCAGTGCACCCCTCCTGGCTCACTTCAGCAGGCAGCTCTGCCCTTAAGGCCCCACATGCAGCCAGGCCCACCCCCAGCTATCAGTGTGAGAGTGCTGCCCTGCCTGCTCCCTTTGCAAACACTGGCACATCACTCAGCTTTCAGGGTGCTGAGCAAGGGCTCAAACAAGCTTTAGACACAGGAGCCTTTGAAGCTTTGTGCAGGAATAGGAGAGGGTGTCAATGAAAAGAAAGGAGTGTGACCTCTTTCAATCTCTCTCACCCTATGGGCACCAAGGCAGAACATGAATTAGCATTAGAGTGTATTGAATCAATTTGTACAATTGTGGCTCATAATCATTTTATGGTGCTTTAAGTACCTTGTTCTTGAGGTGCCCTAAAGCAACACACATGTTCTAGCATAATCTGCACCTTTAAAGACAGTTACAAGAGCATTGGTGTATCAGCTCCCTATTGTTCCAGTTAGACAATAAAGAACAGATAGCTGAAGCTTGCAGGGGTCCCTTGTGGTCTTTCACCCAAGTGATGTGTGTCAGATCTCACCATTTATGTTTTAACAACAAACTCTCACAGGGCAAAAATGCCTTTGATGTCTCTGACTCCCAAGTTTATTAAAATAGGTGAAGAGTGAAAAACAATTGTCCAAATCACAACTCAGCTGTCTGAAGCTGTGACAGATCTCATAGCTCATGATATATCATCTTTCCAAGTGATCTGACACTCCTGCAGGTATGACACACACCCATTCTGTGATTCCCCAGTTTTTGGGAAGGCTGTTCAAAAAATCCTTTGGATTTTCATTTGCATGGGGTGGCAAGCAAATAGGGTATTTGGATAATCATCTTTCATTAGGCAAAGAAAGTAGGTGTTTCTTGTTCATTGGGTAGCATCCTTTCATTCATTGCTCACAGAACTCACCTCAAGAAATGTGGAAGATGAAGGTGGGAAGCTGTTCCTCCCACCTGGGGTACATGGGCAGGAAAAACCCTTCACCTCTTTGGGTGTGGCCCAAGTGGACAGAAGACAAGTGACCTATATCTCATTCACACTGGCCATATTTGTCTTTTGGTTGGTCAACTCTTTTGGTTGGTTCAATGTAAAGCTCTATCTTCATTTTTATCCCCACAGGGTATATGAACTGATGGTTTGATCAAGGAACACACCTGATTTTTCTGACTGGCACAGAACAGGTCCTTTGAAAGACTCACCTTTTCAACAGGAAAAGAAAAATCAGGAAAAAACCTTTTGATTAATTAGGCTGGGGAAACAATTAGTAAAACTAATGAAAGCAGTGGAAAACTCTTTCCATTGACAAGTGTCTCTTTGCATTACCTCACATGAAACATTTCAATAAATTTATTTTGTCTCCCTGAAGGAAAAGGTGGATCTCCAAAGCTCTCTGCTCACATTAGACAATTTGCTGTAGAAAGAAAAAATTCTTTTTTTTTCTCACTGCTTGATTCAAGTCAACTGTTTTGAAAAGCCTGTTTTTTACTAGTGATTAAAGCCTCTCTAAGATTCTTAATCAATCTGAATATTTCCTCCCTCTTGAGTTGAATTACTGTTCTTCTTATTTAAAAAAAATAATTTAAAATTAGTCCATCATTTCAGGAAAAAAAAATCTGATTATTTGGAGATCAAATATCCCATGTGAAATCCTGTCTCTCCAAAAGTCAGTGGGAATTTTATAGGGGTGCAAAAGTTGTTGTAAATGGAGGAGTGAACAATGTATGTTTGAACCTCATCCCTTTAAAAGATACAGGGAAGACCTCTTCTGGGCCAACTTTTCAAACTTCAGGAACAGAGGCTGACCCCCTTAGACACAGAATTTCTGAAGTCTCTTAAAGTGAATATGATGGGAAGAGACACTGCCTGATGAATGTTGTGTCTGAACATAGCCCAGATATTTGTTATTCCTGCTTGAGGTAGTGTGGGATTACAGATTGCACGTTTTAGTCTTACTAGGTTAATTTTTTGTCACTGAAATCAAAGTTGCTGCCACAATAACCCACCATGAAAATTCCCTCATCCTATTTCATAGAATAATTATCACTCTTGTTATACATCTGTTTGCTTCTGAGGAAGATGTTGCATGTTACCTCCTTTAAATCTGCATAGTGGCACAACCTGCAACTAGAAAATTTCTTCTGGACCCCGTCCTTAGCACACATACAATAGAAAGTTGTGTAGTAGCTGTAAGAAGGACAAAGCACAGGGCTGATTTACTGCACTGTCAGAGGACAAGGCTGCCATGGTTTCCAAGCTGATTTCTATTTAACTAAAAAATGAGAAATTCTACCAATTAATATAAGCTTTAAGATAAACTTAAAAATTGTCTGCTTATGCCATTTTTTCCATTTTCTTTCCAGTAGGCCCTGGGGTTTTGGCTCATGGTTTTATAATGATGTCAGGTTGTATGGATTCATTTTAACTTTTCAAAGGAAAAATTCTGTCAAGGCTGTCAATCAAAAGGTAATTTGAGTAGTTCTCTTCTGATTCTGCCTTTCTCCTCCTCTTTAAAATATATGAAATCAAATACGCACAATCCAGCTGGGAATTGTGTATATTACACTATTGTGTAATAATATCTATATACATATTTTTTTATTATCATTTTCCTGAATTTTCTCTATCACCCATGAACATTTTAAAACACCTCAAATTATGTTTTATTTTGTAATGACTATGAGCTTCCCCTTTTGAAGGTACTCCAACAGCAGGATCCTAAATCTAATTTTGTTTCTTGCCTTGTCCAAAAATATTGTAAACAGCCAGTTTCATCTCATGGGAAATCAACTTAAAAGAAAAAACTACAGAGAAGTTCCTTTTAGATGTGTAGTGAGGTGTTCTGCAGAAAGAAAACTGTAACCTCACTTTTCTCTTAGCTGGAAGGTAGAGGAGTTTGCAATGCATGAATAAAGTGCTTGTGAAGGCTCAGCCAACCGAGCTCGTGTTCTCCGTTCCAGTTAAGACTGTGTCTGAGGGAAACCAGGTCAGCTCCCTCTGTTCCTCTGGCAGGCGAACAACTTGTTCCATCCTTTTTCTGTTGTTTGTTTGGAAATCAAAAGGAACGATTTTTGGAGAGGAAGCTGATCGTGTATGCATTAATCATAGCAGTTTGTGGGGGAATCTCCCCTGGGGCTATACAAGGAGAGGAAAAGCAAGTACCTGCTTCAGGAAGCAAGCCCTTTGGGATGTTCTGCAAAGGCAAGTCAGGGCAAACAGTTGCCTTGCTGGTGAGGGCAGGCTGCAGAAAACCTTGCTGTAACACACCCCAGCAGTGGGACTCGGAGAAAGCGATTCAGGGCAAGAATTTCCAGAATATTTCAGCACATAATAGATACAGTCAGGGACCACTGGGATTTTTCCAAAGCATTGGAGCAACTCAGATGCTTTACACCTGTTTACTGGAAATTCCTATCTTTTTCTGCTGCTTCAGAACTTGTAAATCTGACCGATCATCTGAGCATTATGTACCCACAAATGCCCAGAGCTAAGTGGGAAAAAGATGATCCTAGAAACCTTTGTTAGATGTAGATCCAAGTTAACATGCCAAATTGCAGCTGCACCAAGGTAGCTTGCTCAGCCAAGTGCCCCATTTCCACAGAATTTTGTCTGCTGAGGGGATAGATTGCAAAGGCCTCAGAAAAGGTGGTTTTAATATGAATTTGTAAAAGTGCAACCTATGAAAATTTGATGGCAGAGTTCACTCTGTTACTACACAGATGAAATATACAAAGGAAAATCAAGTTAGAACTGAGCTAGAATAATTTACACAGATGAAATATACAAAGGAAAATCAAGTTAGAACTGAGCTAGAATAATTTACACAGAGACCAAAGACCCTCTCATTTAGTTATGAACCTTGGAAGGGGCACCCTAAGCACCTGATGGACCACAGGTGCAGTTAGGTTCAGTCTTAATCGCAGGCTTGGACAATGATTTATGTCTAAATGAATTAGCTACACGGTTATCATTCGTATTGATTTAGCATGGTCTCAGCCACTTCCCAATGATCTGTTGTGAATAAGTCTCCTTTCCACCTTGGGTAAAGAAAATCTTTCAGTTCTCAGGTAAGGTGTCTCAAAACTTGAGAGACATCCCAGCTCCAGAGGAGAGTCACTGAAGTGCAGTCCAGTTGACATTTAGAGGGAACTCAAAAGATCTGTCATTAGTAGAGGGTCTCTCTGCCCTAAAGAATAACCTTGAGAGGCATCCCTGCTCAAGGGCAGAGTTCTGTCCCTCAGCCAGAGTGCCTGACAGGGAGAGCTCAAAGGCAGCTCTCTTAGTCTGTCATAGTTACAGGATAAAAGGTTTCTTCGTGGTCGGATTGCATACATTGGAAAAGGTGTGCGTGAGACTCCTTGTACCTTCATCTTTCCTCATAGACCCTTGAAAAAGCCACCTGCTATTAATGCATTCATGCACAATCAGAGTTCCAAGCTCGTGTGCATGTATGTTCACTGTGTTGTGGCTCCTTGTGGGTTTCCTAGAGGAATTCTTAGTCCAGCTACTGCAAAGGCCTTTGCCTCCTTTGGGGCCTGAACCAAAATACAGCTCATTTTGTAAAGGGGTCAAGTGCATCCATTGCATCCCCTTCCCACCACCCTGCACCACCCCGCACTGATCCCAGAAGCATTGCTGGGAAACCACAGAGATCCGGTGCTCACTGGGACTTCAGAATACCTTTTCTTCTTTGGTTTTTTTTTTTTTTTTTTAAATATGTTTGAAGGTGCACTTGTAATTGTGCATGGTCACATATAACTACTGTTTCAAGATGGCTGTGGTTTCACATCACCATTAATCAATGCAACACATATTAACTAAGTACTTCACTCTGCTTTTGCATGATTTATTAGGTCTTCCTTCATTAATGTGTTTGATCAGAAAACTAATTAAACAATGAACTGTGACAGTAACACATACTTTGCATCTATTATTAAAAACTGGTTTCTTGGAATAAAAATGTGGTAATGAACACTTGAGTTACCATGGGCTACACTTTATTTCCAATTATCTGAACTGTTATTAACACTAATCCTTGGCTTTCCCATTTATTAGCAAGCTAGATATGACAGTGCTAGAGACAAGCATGCTAAGTTTATTTCCAACACTAGTACTTTAAATACCAGTAAGTAGGGAGTAAGTTCCAAGACGTGAATTATTATACAGGAACAGTCTCTATATTAACATCTGCTTTTTTTTGAAACAGTGTAAGGCCTCATTTTTCATCTTCATTACCAGTCTCTCTGAGTATACTCATGACACATCTGGAGTCTGCTATGTTGAACACAAAGATGTTATTATGTCTTCATGGATAAAAAAATTTTTAGTTCTACTACATGGCATTATAGCTGTCCTGGTTTTGACCAGGAGAGAGAGTTGTATTTTTCACAGTAGCTGTGAGGAGGCAGAGCCTTGAGCTATGTGGGCATGTCTGGTCTGGGCTATTATTCTATACCACTCACATCCCTGCCAGGGACAGGAGGGACTCCTGCCTCTGGGAAGAAGGGCCACATTAAGGCTGTTGTGATTTAGGAATGGTATTCCCCAATTTAGTATTTCCGTCTAAAAGAAAGCCATGACCTGCTCCCCTCCCACCTCCAGTGAGAGAGACTAGAGGCAGAAATTATGAGTTAAGAACAATTTACAGCAATAAGAAACAGTATTAATAACAAAAGTGTACCAAGGAGGTGATTAACATGCAAAGTGTTCACTAAGGCCCCGACCATGAACAATGATGGAAGGGTTTCCTCCTGCTGCCACACTTTTTCTCAACCTGAAGCCACTCCCTTCTTCCTAGAAGCAAGATCTCTTATTCCTTCTCCCCAGCCATGACAGATGGTATAGAATAAAAACATAGACATGCCCACATTGCTCAAGGTTCCACCCCTTCAAGGCTCTTGTAAAATATTAACCCTGTCCTGGCTAAAACCAGGACATTATTTTAACAAATTTCAAAGCTGTTTGCTTACTCACTATTCAGAATGCATTCTTATTGCACTATTGTGATTTATTTTCCCATTGTTTATTGAGCTTCTTTCATGCCTCCTGTCAGATATTCAGGAGATATTTCATTACCCCTCCTGTCAGATATTCAGAGCTCACAGACAGCAGAGCTGCTTACCTGCCTGGAATTCATTCCACACACATTCCACCTTTTCATACTGAGAATAGTGCTCAGGAGGCATAGTCTGTGTTTTTTCCTCACAGTATTTTCCGAGGAGAGTCTCTCATGTATTTGTGTAATGGAAGAATAAGAATGTACAAAAATAACAATCCACAACCCTAAAGAGGAAAGTACTCAGTATCAGTTTTTGTTATATACCACACTGCTATTTAAACACCCTCTTCCTTGTCATAGCTGGGGATTGATACAATAATCCAGTGAGCTGGGTTGATTCCTCAAACCAGAAACACGGATTGTTTTGAGAAATACTGCATTCCTGGAACCATGCATTCATATGGGCCATATTAAAATGTATAGTTTTGAGAATTAGTTTTCCTTTTATTCCCCTGTGCATCCAACTGTTGCTTTAGCATTCTACACCATCATTATGTACTTGGGAGTGAATTTCCTCAGTGACAGTTTCAGATACTCTCAGATCATCTCCCAGATGAGGCTGGCCATGAGCTGATCAGATTCTCGACCAGTAGCACACTTGGAGCAATACATTTCTGCAATGGGTTTTAGCTTGTGCCAGGGAAGGTGAGTATTCCAGTGAGTGGGAGTTTCCCATTTTTCCTGTAGTCAGCTGACAGCCATCACCATTTGACTTACAGTGTGCACACTTGCTCCATCTGGGTGAGTTAGTGAAGTACTTGCCTGCACCTATCCTTCGCTTCTAGCTGACTACCACATACTGTGCAAACCCCTGTGCTGTGATGGAGAACAAAGATAAGCAATTAGAAATCATCAGTGTACATTTCTTACAAATTCTGTGTATGACTAGATGTCCACCTTCTCCACTGCGCTCAGCTGAGTGTAGCAATGATCCTCCTCTAAATAACAACTTACTCTCTTACTCTTACCAGCACCTACTTTCCTCTTTTAAATTGGTATCTCACTAAGAGAAAGATGCATCTGTCTTTTTGCTGTCTTATGAAAAAGCCAGAGCACATATACCTTATATATGCAAGTATGAAAGAGCTGTGCATGCTCCTGTGTGTGTTAAAGAGAGATGGGCTGCTGTTCTGAATAAGGGAAGGATTATAAACTAAAACAGGTTTGAAATTAATTGATTCATTTCACTGCTATTCTCATAACTTTTAAGATTTTTCTCACTATGAATTTAGAAATATATATATTCGACACATAATCTGTTTTACCTGAAAATTTTAATGAGATACAGTCAGTATCACAGCTCAACCCCCAACTTTCATGTCACTATAAACAGAGTTTTATCCAGAATTCTCTAACAGATTCAATTTCATTCAACTATATAGTGCAAGCACCAGGAGGTTTTGAAGCATTTCAATGTTATACAATAATATGCATAACACATATTATACACTACTAGACAAAGACACTATTTCAGCATTTACCATACCTGTATGGTAAATATAATGGTAAATATATTATCCAAGCTTTATGGGTTTTCCAGATAGAGCCTGACAGCTCCCTGATATTGCATATTCTAGAAACCGTCATTAATTGTGATAATAGATAAAAGAATACTATTATCTGCAGGGAGAGGGAGGGAAAAAAAAGAAAACACAAAAAAGCCCTAGCACTTCTTCATGCAAGACACACAATCCTTTTACTTAAGATAATTTAGGGACAACATTAGCCGTTATCTGAGAAAACCTATGAAAAATTAACTCTGATAAGCAGGCAGACATGCCTCCACTCGACCCACAGCATTTTCACTTTTTTCCTTTTCCCCACAGTTTGCTGTGTCACTAACTAACCCTTGTTCTGCATTATCAGCCCCCAGCCTTGGGCTGAGCTTTCAGCCCATGTGCTTTTTGAACACTGTTGGTGTTGTACTTCAGAAGGTTTTTCAGGCATTTTGTGAAGATCTGATTTAGGGTATTTTTCCCAAGTGGATGCTGAAAACAGAATGCTTTATTTTATCATATGCCAACTTAGCTGCAGTCCGCACTCCCTGTGCAGACCTCTGAAAAGGATTTTAGCTTGTAATATACTTTACAGTTTATTCAGAGCTCAGAGGCCACAGATCTGCACACAGGTTTCTGTTATGAGCAATGTCAGAAATCCCTTTAAGGTGACTGTCCTGGTTTGGGCAAATTTTGGGAGACAACCTCTAAAGGGATTCCTCCAGAAAAGCCGACTCAAGCGGCCCCCCCCCGCCCCAAAAGGTCCTGGAAAAAAATCCTTAGAGAGAAGCGGGAAAAAAACCTGTTTTATTCAACAGTCAAAGCACTCCCCAGCACAATTTGAACAATACTAAAACAACAAATTGTCTCACTGCTCCGAGGAGATGACAAATTCAGAACAGTCCCTCTCATGGGTTGCTCAGTCCCTTCAGCAGCCTGGGCCGTGCCCCGGTGGGCCACAGGTGGGGACTCCTGGTCCTCTTCTGGGTTTTCAGTCCAGGGCAGGTTCAAAAACAGTTCCAAGGAAAAGAACAAAACCATAATCCACCGAATTTCTCTGCCTCAGCTAGCTAACTAACTAAAAAGCGAAAGAAAGAGGTCTCTGGCCGACTGCTGAAGCACTTTCCTGCCGAAGAATGCAGGGGAGTAGGTACAGTTTTCTGATAACAAAACTTCACATTTCTTTTTCTCCCCCTTCGCTCTCAGAGCCCATCTTAAAGACACAGAACTCAACATCCAGCACAAACAGTCACAAGATTTGGGGATACAAGCATCACAAAGTCACTCCAGGACAGTGACATGTATTTATGTCTTTACTGCAAGCCAGAGCACAGACCCTCAGAAGCAAAGCAATTTCACACTGTCTTGGCATTGTCCAGCTTCATTGAACAGTTAAAGTAAAGCTTACTAAATTCTTCTAGCTGCCTTGGGATATGGTAGAATGTGGTGAAAACTGTTTCAAGAGAAATTCTAATGCTGAATATTTAATGAACATTTGTCAACAAGTTCCTGAGTTACAGATGTGATGAAGAATGATGATCCACAGAAAAAAAAGTCACTTCAGAGAAGACCACACATAGAAGTCAGATTGCGACAGAGTGCTTCTGCCCTGCCAGTTGTCCAGAAGAACATCTGCTCCAGAACCTTGTCTCCATGGGAACATCTTCCTCTTGAAGCTGTATTAACTCAGTATTATTTTGTCCTAGGTTTTGTATTTCTGACAGTACCCAAGCTGGCTGTATAAGAATTTGCTATCCAAAGGCACTAGAAGAGGTGATTTTGTGGAGAAAAATCCACTAACTTGTTGATAGAAAATTACAAGTGGAATGTGGTTTACATTTCTATTTGCATTTTGGTAATTACTGCAGCATCTTGCAGCTGAATGACTGATGAAACAAAAGAAAGAGGAGCTTTAAGGCCCATTCACTATGAAGAGTGGTTAGAGAGAGACCTCTTAAAATGAAAGTGTAGGACCTGTTTGTTGACTAGACATTGCTTTCAGACAACTGTTTTGTAAGTCCTTGTTTTTTCCCCAAAATGTTTGCTGATGAGGCTTTAACTTACAGTGCTTCTGCCAGTTATAACTCATCTTCTCACCTATGGAGATGGCTGCTTGGTGCATATCCCTCCACAGTGGCAAATAAGTTGTGCAGCTGAAGATCCATGGATCTCAAAGATCTCCCATTTATACTCTCACTCTTCTATCTGTAGCAGAAAGGGAAGTGCCCCCACACTGTTTACTGCTTTCCTGTCAGACTAATTCCCTGCCTTTGAAGACAGGCAGCCCAAAACTTTAGTAGACTTGCTGCTACTCCAGAGCTATTTGTGTAGCAGTCTGGCCCTCAATCTGCATCAGGGTGGCAGAACAAATGTCTGTAGGTTTTCTTCCTGGTTATACACAGTACTGCTTGAGCACAAAGACAGCCAGCCTTCTGTCACTACACGGAAGACATTCAGACTCACTTTAAAAAAAAAAAAAATAAAGCCTGATTTTACAGTTATTTGCAGGAACATGAAGATCCCACAGATATAAACCAGCTGCTGTACATTGATATTTCAGCCTTCAAAGAACTCTTCTTCCTTCTGTATTGAGCCACTTCCCATGCTGGGAAGCTTTAGATGGATTATTTATGTCTTCTCAATGTCCCGTTAGATTTCACAATGTTGTGTACTACAGGAAGGAATAGATGTGCCAATTTTTGAGTCAGATTAGGTTTTCCTAAAGGATTGAAGAAATAATATTCTCCAAGTACAACATTTTCTTACTGAATTATCCTGAAGCAATTTCGTTGCAAACATGACTCTAATTAGACATTGCACTTTTAAAGTCATTACCACTTTGTCAGCTACTCAAGCATCATTGAAGACAAAAAGCAGATGTTGCTGGGGAATGCCTGCATTCTTCAGACCAGACTTGATCCTATCCTTCTTATCATGGTACAATCAAGACTAATATGTGCTTTTGTGTCTCAGGTAAAACTGTCAAATTTCATCCCAATTAATGGATGTTAACATTCAGGCAAGCATTTTCTTTTCATACATACCATTTTATCAGACATTTTTTCAAAATGGGAAACAAAGCAAATCACTCCAAAGTGAGTCTTATAGAAAGAGCCATTGGACTAAAGTTAAACCAATAATGGTTTCTAAAGCCAAATATATTTTATTTGACCAAAACCAACCAAGCCCCCTTTCCCTGTCATTTCTGTGCACTTTTGTAACATGCTCAGAAGGTTGTGTGTTCTAAAACACACATAAGTAAAATATGTATAATGCTGTCACACAGTTGTTGGAACTATTTAGAGAACAGAGAATAGAAGTCCAAGCTAAATGGGACGCATTCTAGGCTATGGAAACTGAAGTATGAGAAACTTTAGGCAGATATCCACTGTAGGAAGAAGCTCAGCCCCTGAGAACTGGTCTTTCACCCTGCTGTTAATTTCTGAGGCAGACACAACACCAAAAAGATGCTTGTCTATTTTCTGATCCAAGTAAGTCTGACTGGAGAACTCTCTCTCCTGTCTAGTCCTAGGGAAGGTGATCACATTTCCATCCAAATTTACTGGCTACAGAAGAAACAACAGAGGTCAGTGAATTGCATTACCACCAGCACCTGAGAAGAAGGGGGCCATAAGGAAGGCAAAGATTCTTTGACAAGAGGCACTTTGGGTCTGCAAGATAAACATGTGAACAGAGAGTACCTGTGCCTGAAAGCAGCACAGCTCCCTGCTTGGCACATCTGAGGGCAGGTCCAGCACTCTTCAGAAGGAGCAGCAGCAGCAGCAGCTTTCTGTAGGCTTCTGCAGCCCCACACGCACCTACAACATGCTGGATGCACACAGGCTTCTCACCCAGAAGACTGTACCATGAACATAAAAAATGACCCTGCAATTCACACAGCTCTCTTTCATGAATCTCAAGAATATCTCTTTCATGTTGCCATCAAATGGGCTCTGCTGAGTAATAGTAGAAAAGGCTACCTGAAATAGCAGAAAGGGCCACCTGAAAGAGGCAGTTGATCTCAAGCTTGCTGCTCAGGATGTTTTAATTTCTGTCTTCTTTTAGACTCTTTCACCTTATTTTGGAAAACTTTGTATCACACAATCCCGAAGTATTTTCTTTCAAAATATAAGGTAAATTTTTTTACTAAATGTGTTGCAAATTTCCTGGAGGGTATGAAAGGATATAACTTTGTCTCTCTTACTCTATTTACTGAATTTGTGTGACTAAAAAATTCAAAGCAAATGTAGAGTGGCTGAAAGCATTTGGGTTTTTATGAACATATTTTGTCATACTTTAAGGATAAAAATTCTTATCCAAGATTCACTCAGATAATGTTATGAGGAGCAGCTGAGATAACTTGGTTTTTCAACCTGGAGGAGACTGAAGGGAGATCTCTTTGTGGTTCAACACCCTCAGAGGGGAAGAGGAGGGGCAGGTACCAATCTCCACTCTGGCAACCAAGACCTATAGGAGCAGCATGAACCTGAGTCACAGGAGGTTTAGGTTGGATATCAGGAGAAGGTTCTTCATTAAGAGGGTTTTTGGGGACTGGAAATCCCCAGGGAAGTGGTTACAGCACCAGCCTGACAGAGTTCCAGAAGTGTTCGCACAATGCTCTCAGGAGCAGAGTGTTATTCTTGAGGTGTCTTGGGCAGGGCTAAGAGTATGGACTCTATAACCCTCATGGCTCCTTTGCAACTCAGGGTATTCTATGACTGTGTGAAATAACTGAAGATGTTTTCACCAGGTACTTCAAATGTTCTTTAAACTATAAGACTCAGAGAATTAATTGTAAGCATTCCAGACATCTTTTCACATTCCATGTTCAAGACATCTGTATTTCTGTGTTCTGTACTTCAGATATACCCTTCAAAGGAAGAAAGCAGTCCTTACAGGTCTTCAGGTGCTTATGGTATTGACAGGTCTCAAGGTTAAGTGCTGAAGTTGAAACATAAGCAGTAGGAGAAAAAATATTTTCTTCACTTGTACCTCTACAATTTTCAGTGCCCTGAGAAAATATTCTCTTTAGCTCTTTGTCCATTCATTTTGTGACTATACTACAGTTACTTTAACTATAGCTACTTTTAGAACTCACCAAAGAGCACTACAAACACAAATTAAGAAAAAAATTTTGCTGTAAACACAGCATCAAGAATTCTTCATATGGGCTATTGCCAAAGGTAATTCTGAAGGCTCTTCTGTCAGTACATGCTCCAGAGCACAATAAAATGAAATCCTTTAAGGCAGGCAGTCACAAGCTCTAAAGGATATCACATAGAGCACAATGACATTTAAAGAGGCTTCAGAAGTTCTGTTAAGTGCAGCCTTTATCTAAGTCAAGGCATTATGTCTCAAACTTGTGGCTGTACGTTTTAATATTTTGCTTCAATATGACATTAACTCCCTTTGGCATCTTTCGAAATCATAAATCCATACAAATCAAAATTTTAAATATTGTCAAGATAAATAAAAGTGTAGTGATGTGCCTGGAGGGACTCTTAAGGTCTTTGATTCCTTTTAGAAACTCTGTCACCAAACTGAGGAGAAGCAGGGCTGATTTTCCTGCTTCTAATGGAGATAGCATGGTGCTGGGTACTGCCAGAGCTGAAGCTGGGGGAATGAGAAATTCACTGCTGAGTCTGATGCCCTGGTTAGTGCACAGTATGCCATTCTTTCTCCCCACTCATCTCAGTTGCATTGTATTTTTTGAATACAAGCAGTTCTGCACAAGACAACAGGAAAAGGAAAAAAACTGAGGAAGATTTCTCCAGGTTGTGTCCACAATCTCAATTTTTCCTGAACCAAGTGACTAATTTGTAACATGTAACAGGCTCAGGCTTTCCCTCCCTGTCATTGTTTAGTGACAAGCAGGAAAAGCTTGCTGCAGAACTGGGACCATTGCCTGCTATTCAGCCTACATAATTTCCCCTGTAAATGGATCAAAAACTTATATTCAGAACTACAAGTGTTCTTTTCTGAAATGCCAACTTTTTTCTTTGCATTTATTTCTATGAAAAGGTGGGACATCTAAAGAAAACATTTTCATAAACAAACAGAGGGAGGAGGGATTACAAATCAGCTCCAAAGTCAGGCTATTGCTCTACGTGTGTTGTGCTCTGGGATAAATAAAGCTGCTTTATATGTAAAATACCTCATAAACTTTTCATGCTATACTGACAACTAATTAAGACAATTAATAATAACACACTGACAAGTCTGCTGCTCTTACTATCATAATGAGTTTGCAGTTTCATTCATCTGCCACTGTACTCGGAGGACACCAAACAGATTTGTACTAGACCATTAAGTATTGTTGGTTTTTAATGTTGATCAAATAGAACCAAGTACTACCCAAAGACTGAAAGTTCTAGGGTCTTGAGGGATATGCAGAGTTTTATCTCTTGTATGGACCCCCTCACAGTATTAAAAAAGGATAGGGAAGCATAAAGTTGCGCACACACACACATCCATATACAACTGCACGGGTATTTCCCACTGAATGTGAGAACTAAGTAAGGAGACAGGGAACTGTTGGAGAGGGAAAGTGAGAGTCTCCATTCTTGAAGATTTTCAAAAGTCATCTGGACATGGTCTTGGGCAGTCATCTGTGGGTATTCCTGCTTAGCAGCAGAGTTGGACCAGGTGACCTCCAGAGGTCCCTTCCTATCTCAACTCTAATTCTGTGATTTCTACAACTAGAAATAATAACTGTAAAAATCAAAAAACAAAACCTTACTCTGCTGAAATACAAGACAGAAATTCAAATTTTGTTATCTCATTAGCACTATTATTATTTCAGAAGAATTAAAAAGAGCAAATGTGTCACACATAAAAAGTCCATCTCTCCATTCATCCATCTGGAAAGTGCTCTGACAGCACTTGTCTGTTGACGGGATGTAGGGATGTCACAAAGGTGATTTTTTTTTGTATTGCCTTTCCTACCTGCACACCTGAGTTAGGATTTATCCTCAGCTACAATTTCATGCTTGTTTTTTTTTCTGCTCTGCTTTTGTGCAAGTGGTAATCGAGTCTCTTGTCCTAAGCTGAAATGGCAGCATTCCCATAGCTACTGTGAGCATCTCAGGAGTCTGCTGACTGTCAGTCAGTGCCTTCAGCTATGACTTATTTTGATGCCATAATTGTCTCATGAAATGCTAAGGTCTATAGTGCAGAAGTAAAACTATCATTAGTGAGTTTAAAATGTACTCAGTATCTGCCCACACCTCCAATAACCAAAAGTTCAACTGGAAACTTACCAACTCCAAGAAGAAAAGGATCTTAAATTCAAATAGGAAGATCTTCTAAGAGCATCCTTGCAAATATCATGAAGTTTGTGGCATACAGCCATTAGAGATAAAGATTTTTAAGTGAACTCACCTGTAAACCAGGACTTTGTTAGAGTGTCTCTTGGCATCAGTACTAAGTATTATTGCTTTACTGTCCCATAAAATAAAGGGAAGAAAGCATCTGCAGAAAAAGCAGATGAGCAAAAATATACAAAGGACAGAATAATTCACCAGTAATGCAGACATCTACTTGTGTTAAAGTATCACAGAGAGAAAGGTCATGAGAGTGAGAACAAGGTCACTTGGCCCCACCAACACTCAGCCTTATGCATCAGCATTTCAAAAATTTCAAAATTGCTTTATCTTGCTTAAGATGCCTAAAGGTTATAGGATAATAAATTCCATGTAACAAAAGTGGCTGATTGGATACAGTGCATAGGGATGGCCAGGCCTAGAGCTGTGATTAATCAAGTTCAATACCCTGTTTCTAAGAGCAGTAAGTGCCACATGTTTCAGAGAATGTTACAAAAACAGCGTGTCATGGGCAATTAAGGGAATTACATCTTCATGGAGGAAATAATCTTTCAGGCTTTGGGTCTTAATCAACAGAACCAAGGATTGATCTGTGAATCTAGTCCCTTGCTATTTTAAGCATCCACAGCTTGTAATGTCTTTCAGGAAGTGATCAAAAAGAATTGGTTAAGGCCTGAAGTGTGAAAGTTTATCTCATTACTCTAAGTGGATCTGTCTCCAATGTAACTATGATATATCTACACATTTCTTTTTCATCCCTGAATTCCTCACATCACTAATGTTTTATGACAAAATGCAGCATACACTAATACCTTACATTTGTTGACAGGCTTTAATTTTACATTCTTTCAAAGCAGCAGGAATGGAGTCCAGCTCAGATTCAGGAACCAAATGTGTGTGCTGTAGATGCTTTAAATTTGGAGGCTGAACTCCTACGGTCCTTGAGGGAACTGGGTTGTTTAGTCTGGACGATAGGAGGGTCAGGAGGAACCTCATTGCTCTCAGTTACCTGAAGGGGGGTTATAGTGAGTTGGGAGTTGGTCTCTTCTGCCATGTGTCAAGTGAAAGAATGAGAGGAAATGGCCTGAACTTGTGCCAAGGGCAGTTCAGATGAGATAGTAGAAAAATTGTCTCACTAAAAGAGTAGTTAGGCATTGGAATAAGCTGCCCAGGAAGTGATGGAGTCGTTGTCCCTGAAAGTGTTTAAGAAGCATCTGGATGTGGCACCTGGGGATATGATTTAGAGGTGATTATGGTGCCACTGGGTTGACGTTTGTACTGGATGATCCTGAAGGTCTCTTCCAGCCTTAATGATCCTGTGACGCCTACAGTTAATTTAAACATGAGCAAAATGCAGTGGAAAGCAATGGGAAGGTCAGAAGCAATTTTGAACCTGGTCAAATCCAAGACATTTGATTTAAGAATTCAAAAAAGCCAAATCCACAGACTCAAGATACCTCAGTTGGGCTGAGAGGTGACAACACATAAATACATTGCTAGCAGTTCTGATTTTTCTTAAAGGCTAATCAGTTGCCTCAACCACCTCTTGGTGTTCTTATCTCAGATTGGCATTTTGGAACACAGCCAAGCATTCCTTGAATTGTTGTTTCATCAATTTATGTGCCAAAACATTTTCTATGTGTTGACTACAGATGCAAACATGTCTTTGGTGTGCCTGAGCCCAGGACTTAAAGCATCTGTGTGATGTTTGAACTGTAGGTGGTTCCCATTTTTCCATGAGTAGCTGTCATCAGATTCAGCAGCATTTCAGTTAGCAGCCCAGCTGACTGAAGAACAGAGTTTAAAATTAGGAAATTAGGAAATAGTAGATTTCTAGTCTGCTTGTGGTGGTAGGCAATTTTATAATAAATATTTGAAAACTTTTCACTGAACTTTTCTTGATTTATGAGTCTCACAATTATAAAAATGAGGCCTGAAATGCTTATTTTAAAGCTTTTTTCTTATTTATTCAAACACAACTTTAAAAGAATCTTATAAAGATTCAACTCAAATAATTACACTCAGTTAATGTTGGAAATTTTGGCACTGTGCAGTCTGAAAGTTATAAATCAGTTAAAATAAAATGCTTAGAGAAGAGACTAGAATCTATAATTAAATCTTTGAGTGTAAATTTCTATCTTACATAATGTGAATGTGGGCTCTATACAGCTTCATTATTTTCTAGAGAGAGATTTTTAAATGGTGATGACATGGAGTGACTGGGGCAAAGAAGAGAGTTAATAGCTGTGTTGTAAAGTCTGGAGTTTAAATAGGTCATGTTAGTGTCAATTTGCACAGGTGTGTGGGGTTGAAAATTTCAGACTAAACTGATTTTGGTACCCAATAGGGTTTTGGCAAAATGCATGTTTTCTCCTTAATTAAAAAATTATTGCAATGATTTGGAAATATCCTCCTTTTGGTTCAGAGAAGTTGTATTTCAGTTATCTCCTGTACTAGCTCTCCCCTGCTGGCTGCTTTCAGTGGCTAACTTCACTTTCAGGTCATTGCCACTCATGATGAAAAGGGCTCCTCTCTCACCAGAAAGGTGACTCTTGCTTCTGTCAAATATAGTATATAAAGAGAAATGGAAATTTAAGGCGACCAAACTATAGCCTCCATAATTGCTTTCCAGGCTCATGGAATTGCTTTCAAGTTGAGAAGCTAGAAGCTCTTTGTATGATTTGGAGGGAGGCGGGGGGAAGGGGGCAAAATATTTAAATTTGTGCTTGAAGAAATACCAGTAATTTTAAATCCATTTCATCTGCATCTTTATTTAATTTAGTTTGGTAACATCTTGAAATGCATATCAACTAAGAGAAATATGTATAGCCCAACATCAGACAAGTGCAGACGGGCATTACACAGTTACAGATGTCAATTTGGGTTGTTAAATTGCACTTCTTTCACATCTGCAATGTGCTGCAGTCACCAGCCAGCTCTGCTGTGGTTCCACTCCTCCAGAAGCACAGAGCAGCCTCAGCCATGCTTACCTGGGCAGGCTTGCAGTGGTTTGGTATTGCCAGAATGGTGTGAGGACACAAATTGACCATGGGAATCAGATATATCAACTTCCCTTTCTCACAGTGTAGCAAAGATTATAATTCCTTTATTTGTGTTTGCTTATGAAAGTCACATTTCTTGACCTTTGTTGAAAAAAAGCTTTGTGAAGAAACTACTCTGGCCCAGCTTGGGCCCACTTAGTTATTGTGCAAAAGCCCTGAGATGTACCTGGCTGCTCTGAGTAAGTTTCTGGTGTCTTAAACACAGAGCAAAGTAAGAGTCAACTGGGACACTGAACCCTTTCCAGGAAGGCCTTTCCATTCTTACGTGTTGCATACAGAATTGAGGAGAAGAAATGGTACAAGATTCTTTTTCTATCTCAATCATGGTCCAGTCTCAAACTGACACTGCGGAGTTTTAAAGCCATTTCTTTTTACAAATTTTCACAAATTCCAAGCACTTGGGGCCTACACCATAAAAGTAACAATGGTGTCACACTGTAATATCTCTCCATTCCAATGGAAGCTGGGCAATTTTCTCAGCACGGAAACATCAAATTTGCAACCTCAGTTCACTGCAACCTTATGATCTTTTGGTTTATAAACCTGCCACTACAGCTTACTTCCATAAACTCAAATTGAAATTGCCTTAGTGCAATAATGTCCAGTCTATTAACTTACAAATTGTCTTGATCCTTTGAAGATTGCAGGAGTTGCATTCCTCAACAAAAGCAGTAAAAAAATAATAATAAAAAATATCTCTTTCCTCTTGCACAGAAAATGTTAGCCTACTGCACAGTATCTGGTACGAGCTCCTTAGCACAGGGAAGGAAATCTGTGTTTTGTCTGTTTAATAAATAAACCCAGAGCTCAGAGCATGCCTGAGCCACAGGGACCCGTTTATAAGTTAACAAATCGTAAGATTTTAGGGAAGAGAGGTGCCAAGTCTGATGACTATCTGATGAGAAAATTGCTTATGGAGAAAAATGTTGAATTTGCTTTAGGTGAATGTTTGAGCAAGTAAGTTTCATTTTCCCTAAATACTTATGGCAGAAGAAAATTAATAACATATCTAGAGAAAGGGAAAACAAAACAAAACAGAAAAGATTGTGAGTGATTTTCTCTGAAATTACAAGCTAAGAACCAAAAGTTCTTTCAGTAAATATTGTAATAAGTATATTTTCTTCAATAGTTATCAAGAGCTTTTTGAATGTACGCAGTAGGCAAATAGGACATACACCTACAGACACCATTCAGCCAGCTGTAACACAGAAGAAATCAAACTGTTTTTCTCATTCTGTGTTTTTAATGCAACTGCAGTATTCTTTTGATTTAAAAAGAAAACTTTAAAAAATATTTAAACTGGTTTTGTTTGTTTCTCTGGTTGAAATTCTCTTTGAGCTTGAAGTTAAACTACAATTAAACTCAGAAAAGACATAATGGATCACATCACTAAAATTTTAGGGACATCTATTGGCATAGCAGTCACTTATATCAGCTGAAGACAGAAGTGATAAACTTCCTTTTTTCTTTTGTTTATTTTTTCTTTTTCTTTAATTCTCTTCTTTACTTATACTTTCTTCTCTCCCAAAGCTTTTTACCAAAGCACACATCAAGGACAGAGCCTGTGATGATGAATATCTGGCGTGATTCTTCTCAGCATTCAGTGGGCTTTTCTTAGAATCTCCCAGTTGCTTCTTCCTGACTGTGGTCATTATCTGCCTTCAAAGCATTCCCACAGACCTCCCTTCACAGGAGGATCTAAGAGTTCCTACACAGCTCCCACTGTGCCCTGGCAAAATCTGCTCAGGACTGTCTTCACCAATTTGTATGAGCAGTTTTGCTTCATAAATTTCTTCAACATATTTTAAATTTAAATAGCAACTTTGGTTTATTCAGCATACACTCATAATTATTTTCCTCCTGATTCCTTTCTGCCTCTCATTTCCAAGTGGAAAATTGTCACTCAGAGACACTCTTTGTTCTAATTTAAGAGCAAGGTGCTTCTAAATTACCTGGAAGGATTCACACTGAGTCCAGATGAGCCTGACTTGAAAGAGAAGACGTTCCAGTTTTCTGTCAGCTCCTTGCCAAGTTATCTTGCATTCTTGATTGTTTATATGTGAATATTGACTGATTAACACCAGTGTAGCAGGGCTGAGTTCCCAGTCCGTCAATGACGTGTTCAAACACCACCAGACACCCCAAACATTTCCAGCCAGTCAGCCTTCCAGTGCAGGGTCAGATCAACTAACTCCACAGAGAAGACTCATGCACCTGCACTGATCTTCATGTCTTTTTGTATCTGTAAATCTACTTGCCCAGCTGTGGAAAGCTACTCTAAAGTCTCAGGAAGCATTTACCTATGCAAGTATGAGATGGGTTGCAGAGCAAAGTGCCCAGATGCTGAATCAGGACTGCCATCTCACTCGTGATGGGAAAGGACATTGCTATGAGATTTTACAGGATGGAAGTGATACAGTGCAGCAAAGCTCTTGGAGTAAAAGAGGTTGAAGAAATAATCAGTTTGTTTTGAGGATGTTGATGGCAAATGATTTGACTTGAGGCTATTCATGTCTGACAGTGTCTTTGCTTGCACTGAAACTATTCACATGGAAAGCATTTTGCCCAGTGTAACTCACAAAGACAACCAAGACCAGGGTATCTCAGGCTGAATTCTCTTCCCTTCCTCCTTCTCCTTTGAATAAATGAACTTCCTTACACTCTGACAGACTAGGGAGATTAATTCAGTATGTGTGTGCACAGTACACCTGCAGACACGATAAAGGCTGACTAAAAGAGCTAAGATGGAACAAAGGCATAATTAATACGGAGAAAGACAAAATATGAGTGGCCATTTAGTGGTGACAGTAGTTACTTAAGTAAATGCCAAAACTTTAAAGAAAGAAGAGAGAGATATTAATGAATATTTAAGGCTGAAACACGTGAGCATGTTGATTTGCCATTTGGAAGGTTACATTCCTGTCTTATCTTACTGTGATAGATATGGCTATTAAAATCTGTTGCAGGAAAAACTGTTACTGGTTAAGGGCCTATTGATATCCAGATGTTCTGAAACCAGGAGTCTTTTAATTCACTCAGGTCACCTAAAAAGGTTTTTATCATTCCTGAGCCTAGCTACCAGCATGGAAACTAGCAAGTGGCATAAAGCACTCCAGATACCCGTAAACATGAACAGTGCAACAAAAGCTCATTGAACCTCAACTGGAGTTTACAAAGACTGAACAGCATCTCCAAAGATATGTGTTAGCTGTCCATATTGGCAGAACCTTGTAAAGTCAAGTGAATGTAAATAAAAGGTCAGATTAAATTGAGTATATTTCATTCTATATTCAAGGGATGCAAAACTCAGTGCTTGAAATGATGGGATCTGGGATGTCTGTTATAAGATAGAAGAAAAATATTGACTTTATCATAGACAATTCAATGAAAACTTTTATTCAGTACCTACCAAAACAGCAGCTCAGTATTCAAATTAATTATGAAAGGAATAGAAGAAGGAAAAAAACCCTCAAATTTTATTATGCCCCTATGTAATGCATTGTTTGCTTAATGCAGCCTTGCTCCATGTATATCAAAAGTTATAGAATGTAATTAGAGATGAGCTGAGGAAGGGCAACTAGAGTGATCAGAAATAAACAATGGCTTCTACATGGAGAATGACTTTGTCAGTCAGATCTCACCAGCATAGTAAAGGTATGGCTGAAGGCAATGTGACAGAGATCTGCACAATGATGGCAGCAGAATAAGGGGCAAAGTGTTGCATGCACCTATTTTCTTTCACACTTCCCTAGATAGCTGCTTTTGACTGACACTGGAAACAGTTTATGGGGTGGGAAACTTGGACCTAATCTAATTCAGTCTCACTTAAGTTCTTACCTTACATATGGCATGAAACTCAGCAGCTGTAGATGTTACACAGCTCAGTGCTGCACAACAGTGTTATCAAATGTTGGGGGGGGGGGGTTCTGCCCATTTGATTAGTTCATATTTAAGCCTTAAACAAGTTCATTTTACCTGAATCCAGAGGAAAATGTGAAAACTATTTTATATTGCAGCCAACCCCCTTCTTGACAGGTAGAGGTCATTCTTGATTGGTATAAATGACATAATCTTCAGTATTCTCTTACTTGCACTAAAGACAAAAGCAGCAGCCTCACAGATCCATGGTTAGTTGATAATTTTATCTCTCTGCTTTTTTTTTTTTTTTGATTTTGCCAAGAACATACATATCTCCAACATGTCACAGCTCGAATAAAGGCCAACAAAGATGACCTTTACGTCCAGAAAAGGTTTTAGAGTACTTTATATTGCAGACGTTTAAAAAATGCTGAATACAGTGGTATCAAATAGTTTCATATATTACAGTGACTTGCTTCAATTGCAAGTTTTTACCTGGAATAAAATTAGGCAACGAACTAGCACTTACTCACCTGACATACTTTGATTGGTTCAGAGAAATGCTCAGCAGCAGGACATGGGCTACTTGCAGTTAGCCAGGAAGTCTCTTCTTTGTTCTCACGTCACACCTGACTAATCTAGATTTGATACCAAGGGAAATCATTGAAGTTGTTCAATGTGGGAGAAAGAGAGCCTGTTTTAAGAAAAAGTGGAAGAACTCAATCTTAAGGCAGCTGAATACTATTAAATCCTATAATCTGCCATACTGGGTAATCCAAAGTATGTTTCAGTTTGAAAAACAATGACATATTCTCATTCTAAATTATCACAGGTGATGAAAGAAATGATAGTTAGTTATGGATTAACCATAGTTAATATGAATATATTTTAGCAACTCCAGTAAAATCCACCAAGAATTTACTTTTTTAAATATAATTTGGAAATACAAATTCTTCTGCAGAAAGAAAGACATGATATAGAGAAACTTTGGTAAAAGGCATTAAAATATTTGTTTGTACAAGATATTTTCTCTAGTGTGATGAGCTGTATCCCAGTAACACTCATAGGAATTCAGCATTGGAAGGAGCAACCCGATCTCCAGTGACAAGGACAGTTTTCTGCAAGTGTCAACGACTAGTAAACACTAAAAGTTCATAAAACATCTGCTGTCCATTATTCAGACAACACTCTTACCAGCTTGTGTTAATCTGAAAGCCTTCTCAGTTCTTGCCTATCTTCTATGTTGTTGTGAGGAAGAGATGTTATGCTTTAAAACAATGATAATTTAAAAAAATGATAATAGCACAGGAGTAGGGGCAGTCTGAGTGCAGAAGAAGGAAACCAGCAACTTTGAGAAAATTATGCCTTGGTTTTCCCATTTTAAAAAGTCTATATCTGATGGAAAAAATGCCTTTAGGAATGAGAATTACAGTGCAGCTTACATGCACCACAGGAGGAGCAAAGTCCCAAATGCCAGCACTGTTTGCAACTCCGTCTGCTCCTTCCACTTCCAACAGAATTCTCGATGCTTTGTGGCAGTCTGGGAAGATCAGCTAGAGGGTGGAGTATCCCAGGGATGTTGTCTGAATGGTGGCTTTGATCTGAGATATCCATGGTCCCAGGTTTTTCCTCCATATTTTCCTTATGCCTTTAATGCTTGAAAAGAATAATCTATGAATTTCAAAGCTAAATGATAATACTTATTCTCTTGCAGAGATAAATGCTGTTTAGCTGTTTTCAAACATTGGCATTCCTTATTTCCCTAATAATGCAAATCTGATCTCTTTATTCTATGGTTTCAGTTGGTTTTTAGGGGCCGATTTTATCCCTGATAGTTTTATCTTTCATTTTCATTCAGAATCTTCAATTCAAGTGTGAAAAAAAAATAAAAATATACACCATCAACACTACCTGTCCCACCAGTACCCCAATGCCATGTGAAAGACTCCAAAGAAACATGCCATCATTTTCTGGGATCACAGAGAATCACTGAATTGCTTTTTTGAGTGCCTGGCCTCTTTTAACCCTAGAATTTAAGGGTTTAAAAAACAAATAAACAAACAAACAAAAACATAAACAAACAAAACCCGCAGGAAATCTATTAATTCAGTGAATTAAGCATGCAGATGCTGAGCACAAGTCTCAGGGGAATTGAAGCTCCCATGAGTCTGATTTCCCTGGAGGCACTAAAACTGTTGGGGCCTTGCTTAGTCCCATAAGTCCTTCTAAGACTCTGCTTCTCTAGAAGAAAAGCCAAGTATTGTTCCACAACTCCAGAAATTTTCTGCATACTTAAAGCTGAATTGAGCTGAACTGGTGTCCTCCATCCCAGCCAAGGTCTCTCACCCCTCCTGTTGCCAGCTATTATTACTATAAGCCCAAAGGTGTACCTGTGTCCTCTACTGAGTACATTTTGTTCCAGGAAGACGATCACTGCCCCCTCATCTGCTCTGCCATAAGCTGTAGACTTCAGCATGCTATTCAGGCATGTGTGAGGATGTGGGCAGGTTTTATCTGCTTCTGTATGCTTTTCATACTCAATGAAACACAGACATGTTACTAATATTCTGCATATATGGGCACAACTCCTTTCTCTGTAGAACCTGAGAGGGACTAAAGGCCTTCTACATGACTTCTGCAGGCTCCTGGAAAGCCTTTACTAGATGTAATCATTTAAGAGCCTGTTGGATAGCTTATTAAAAATATATCATTAACACCGAGTTATTCCACACACCTTCATTTTCTCTGCTCAGCTCAGGGCAAGACTAGGATCCTCCAGGCCAAAAATCATCATGTTTAGTCCACCTGTTGCTATTTAGAGTAATAGCACTGTCATCACTTTTAGAGGGAATTTAATTCTTCAGCTATATGAGATTACCATTCCTTTCACTCAGCTGTCTCAGGCCATACAGTCACCTCTGAAGAATACATCCAGCTTCATTTGATGAGAAATTCTTGTTCCTTTTTCTCTATATATACTGTCATGCTGTAAGACACCTAGCTCTATACATCCCAAGAGCAGCTGGTTTGAAGAAACACCAGCCTCAGCTTTCTTAATTCCTGGTGATAGCAAGAATCTAGTGTTGTTTACTTTTGACCCTTTGTCTCACAATAACTTTCATATGGGAAATTGCTGAAAACTTACCTTTTCCATAGAACGTGTTAC
This sequence comes from Bombycilla garrulus, assembly GCA_013400315.1. Taxonomy (NCBI): domain Eukaryota; kingdom Metazoa; phylum Chordata; class Aves; order Passeriformes; family Bombycillidae; genus Bombycilla; species Bombycilla garrulus. Next base: position 770,502 of record VXBU01018925.1, on the reverse strand, counting down.
TGACTTCCAATAGATGATCCATTTTACATTAATATACATCTATTTATTTTGCTATGGTCTCAAAAAGTGAAAATTGGTAATTTAATGGAATGTAAAACATCTACATTTAAAATCATGTTCACTTTTCAGAATTTAATGAGTTTTTCTACTTTCTGATCTATGCATTTATTCCACCAGCTCCCACAGCTTTGTTCACGTCTACATTTTCTCCACTATTTTCCATTGCAGCAATTAAAAATTCATAAACCAGGCCTTCACTGACATAGGAGTATATCAAATTCTTTTTTTAGTCATGTGATGAAGCAGAAGTCTTGAATACATTATGTTTGCCATAACAAGCTGTCTTGTGATTCACATAATTCTTGAGAAGCTCTTGTAGTGCAAATACTACCCAGGAATTTGCATAATATCTTCAACAGTCTAGCCCCAGACTCGCTGCATACAGTGAGTAAAGACACTCATGTCTTCCACACTGGCTAGAAAGGTACAGGACACAAAGACATCTTGCTAGTTTTTGCAGTAGGAGTGCACCTCCAGGTTCTTCCCATACAGGTTAAAAACTCTGTGCTCATTTGCAAGGACTTCATGTTAAACATGGTGCTGCTGGTACAGTCTCAGACTAACACATTCATGTATTCTTGCCCTGGAAGGATGAGCAAGCTCCTTGCACAGGTTTCTCAGAGGCATGCAATTCCTCTGAGGGAAGTTCATAGACAGAACAAAACAGCATTTGTCTCTCTCAGGGTCTGCAATCCTGTTCATCCAGAGCACTGGGACTCAAATAGAGATCAGTATTGATCACAAGACATCTCAAGGAAGACAAGTGGGACACTTCACATGCCCTCTTTGGTCTAACACATCTTTCACAGTCCTTGTAACAAGGGTGCTGCACTCACAGGGATGAGCTCATGAGGTCAGTGAAGGGCAGAATCGCATGGCTGTTCATGGGAGAAGGTGCTTCTCAAAACAACCAGCCCACCTTTAGGACAGTCCAGTCCTGAGTCTCAAGGATTGAAATCCAAAGGATGACACTGTAAACTCAGTTCATCATTCTAATGGATGCTAAAAATTGTGCACACACAGAGATTATTTTGGCACACTAATACTAATATTTATTCTACTCTCAGCTCCGGTAACGTCCCACTTCCAATGGTAATAATTATCTGATTTTCTTTTTGCTCTGTAAAAATGACTAAAAATATTAAAATATATGAACTTTTCTTGTCCTTGCTAGCATATCTCTGCTCTAAAAGTACCAATCATCCTTTTCTCTCAGTTTTATATGGATTACAATAATTAAGTTAAACTCAGTTGTTACCAGTATACTCTTAGCTTGAAGTGTGATGCTGCTCCTCCTTCAGAGCTCAAGGAGAGCTATTGAGTTTCAAAAACTCATGCGTTTCTTCCAATTCAGCTGGGGAAAAAAGAAAAAAGAAACAAACAAAATAAAAAATAAAAAAGTCACTACACATGTTTTCAAACTTTATGAAGTGCAGAAAGTCTCTCAGCAACATGACATTGACATGGCTGAGCCTTTGTCTGACTTCTCTGATACACCTCTGAGGACCTTCTGTTCTAGACTATTTCACATTGTCACAATCACATAAAATGCAGGAAGCTCATGTTGTCTAAGGCCACAACTTCTAATAGGGGGTTTTAAGATGGGAGCTTTTCAAGAAGAAGAAGAAGAAAGTATTTGAAGTATTTGTCCCACTACACCCCAAGGAGGATTAGATACATAACTGTACAAGCACAGCATAAGAGATGGTTACAAAAGCAGTCCAGAAAATGACAAGACTTTAAGTTTTGGTTCAGATCAATGAAACACAGAAGAGTGTGTTGGTAGTAGCATTGCTCATTATTATGGTACTAACTTGTCTTTCAATAGCTGTGAGAAAATAATGTTACAAGATGTTAAAAAACTGTGAATGAAAGTCTGAACTCAAAAATGGAATATAAAATTACTACAGATGTGTATTAAATTCAAATCTGTGGTGACAGAGAGAATACTGTTATCTGTCCCTAAGGCTTGACCTGGTGGCTGTGGCACATGAGAAGGCACAAGTAGAAGTCAGGAAACAAGAAATGTTTTCACTGGAAATGAGGCTGGTACATTCTGCACTGGGTCTGCTAAAAGCACCAAATGTCTCAGTAGAGGATGAATGGAGATACACTTTCAAAGTCACTACATTTGGCAAACTGGAAAGCTAAGTTTACACAATCAAAGCTGCCTGAATTATAGTAGCAGATGGCATTGCAGACAGATGCTTGGAAAAAATGTTATTTTCTGCAAACATATATAAGCACTGAAATGCCATTTAGATGAAAAGGTTTCTCCCTCATGTACTAGTGTTAGCTGCTTTTTCAAAAACAGGGAACAAACTTAAATTTTTACTTTTCCTTGAAAAATGGATAAGACAAAATAAAACCATGTTTTAGTTTATGCACTAAGGTATTAAGACAGAAAACTTAACAACTTGGGTTTGAATTCTGTCTCAGTTTCTCTTTTGTAACTCTGAAAACGTTGTATTAGGAAAAAACACTGACTTCCAAGTTTAACAGTGCTGGCTTATACCTTTCTTGAAGACTGCCAAGTATGCGAACACAAACAGATTAGAATCCTAATGTTACACAATATTTCTTAGGCTAGATAACAACCCCATCTGCTACAAAACTTTATTTACATGTAGAGCTGTTTATTGCTTCTCTCCTAAAATCTTGTGATTAAAATCCAAATTCTCAACAGAAAGAAATCCAGAATATCCTCAGCCCTAAGAATCAATTTTCTATTTTAAACACTGAAACACTTCAACAATGTCATATTATACATATATAATCATGTTAAATATGGTGTGTATTTCAAGTTTACTGTTGACACACAGCACACAAAACTATATACTTTTCCATTGGAAATTAAGTTTAAGGTAATTTATTCTCATAACCTTGTTAATGAAATCCCTCTAAAATTCTTCTGATTTAAAAATCTCCATTTTCTAATGCAAGATGTTTCCATACAGTTGTCTGCTGGGCAAGATTAATACTTCATTGTAATGCCATCATTGTTATTTATCACAGCCTTATTTAAAGGCATCTACTTTTCTCATAATTTCCCCACTCTTCCCCCCACGCACTCAAAAAACCTCCACTCAAACCCAAGAGAATGTACAAGAAGAAATAGAATCAACATTGTCCTATGCTGCTATCCACACTCTGTTAAGGAAGCAGGTGAGTTTTAAAACTGATTCCTCCCATGGAATGCATCTCTGACCAGAAGAAATCCAGGCTGTTTTTTTACAACCATGTCTTTAAGTATACCTGTAATGGAGACCACACTTGTAACTGGAGATTACATTTTAGAGGAAAGGCATGAAGAACCCAGGCCCTGCACTTTTGGGTCCTGAGAGATAAAATTTTTCCTTCCTGCTCTTACTCTGTGTAAGTAGCCAGTTATTAGCTAAGGTCTGTTTAGTGAATAAAAAAAAAAAAGTCATGTTTTAGCTTGTTTTTCTAACTCGCCAATTTTAAACAATGTTGAAAATAATATCAAGTTCTTTTGATAGCTTGCTGATTTTAAAACAAGTAGAAGTAATATTGTTAAATTTTACATGGACTAGAAAATTTAATCATAAAATGTATTAATTGCATTTTCTAGTCACAGTAAGCAGCAATGATAAAGTAAAAATTTCAGGAAACTTAATACCCTGCTCAGAAATATGAACAATAGTTCTCCTCATTAGTAAAAGCTATCACCACTGAGGTATTAAGCTTTTTGTTACAGCAGAAAAATCTGTATGACCTTCATATTCATCTACTCTATTGGTATATTTTAGCATTTTTCTTGAAAATACCATTGCAAAAAGAAAATTTATGGCAGCTTCCAAATATGTGTGGAGTTTTAAATGGTCATTCCATCAATCAGTGCCTCTAACTCTGTTAGAAATTGACAGGAAATAAACCTGGCTTAAATCTTTCCAGGGTAAATCTCATTAGGCAATGGTAAAGAGGATTCAATTCTAGTACTATTAAGCGGAGAAATTCATGAGGTCTACTCTCTCTTGGAGAGAAGCAAGCTTTGTAGTTAGTATGAGAAAGATGATTCAGAAGTATAAAAGGCATTTTTAGACAAAGTAAGTTACGCATGTCAGAAGTACAGTTCTTGAGAAAAGCTGTAAATTAAATGAGGAGCAACCATAAATTCAGTCTTAAAATATCAATAAGCATTTCTATATTTCCTTTAAGATATATAGCAGCAGATCAGAAGAGTATTTTAAGGCACATATTTTAGCAACTCTATGGCAGATGTTTGGTTTTCACATACCAAGCATATGGCTTACATTTAAAATAAAGCAGGTGCAGAGACTAATTGTACTGCAAAGCAAAACCAGCATGTTCCTGTATGCAGAATTACCAAAGTCATCATCCTTGAACTAGATCTGGCTATTTAATAGTGTTCATTAGTTGGGAACAGGTCCCAGGGCCATCTATTAAGGCAATTTCCAAACCACCTTGTCCTAGACTGGGAAGGAAAATTAGCACACGTCCAAACAAAAACTGCAACAACATTTTCTGTTCTCTGAATAAAAAATGGAACAAATGCTCTTGAGTTTTCTTGTATGTGACATAGGAAAGCAATAGAAAAATAATAAAGAAATAAACCACAAAAAAAGAAACAAGCTTTTCTGACCATGAGCTGTTGTGTAGTAAACAGTTCCTTCTATCAATTCTAATAAATAGAGAACCTCATTGTAACCACTGTGCCTCTGACTCTGTGTGAGGATTAGAAGGATTAGAAGGAACAGCAAATAAAACTGTTTAAATGTATTTTTTATGAATAAAGATTAACTAAGTCCCTTCACTTTTTGTAGCACAGTTTTCTTGCTTTCAAGAAACATCTCTATGACCAATCTCCACCTTTATCAATCCTTCTCAAAGTGCAAAAGAACACCTTCCAGTTTCTAAGGCAAACATATATCCACACGTCTGCTCACTCACAAAATATCCACGCCTTGATGCTTTCAAGTAACCTCTTTTCCAGGTCACAAGTCATGTAGGGTCAGGAGAATGTTTTCAGAGCAACTGTGGTAAGAAAAACCCATATGCTGAAAGGCACACCCATAAAATTCTATGTAAAACATGAGTTTTCATATTAGCAGCTGTGGCAGAGATGTGGTACACCTTCTATAAACTACAGTGCATTCTAAGAATACAAATTATGAATTTCTGTTCTCTGGCATGTCCTGAGAACAATGGCAGGGCGCTCAACTGAGAGGTGATAAAGGCAGAACTCTACCAAATAGACATTGGCCATCTTGTGCCAGTTACATCTCCCTAGTCCCAGCTGGACTACAACCAAAGGAGTGCAGATCTCTTGCAGCCTTGTGAATGTACCAGGTGTCCCAAGCCATCTCAAATGACACTGAAGCATAAGCTCCTGAGTACTGCCCCATGATTTGCAAGGTGAAAATCTCAAGAGTATCATGCGAATGGTTTCTTGAAGGAACATCATCTTCAGGCTTTGGCTCCTCTCACCAGCTGGTTTATGCTTTCACCTATATCACAGTTGCTTGGCCAGGAGGGAAAAATTGCTCCCTCGGTAAGCCCTTTGTGAGCTGAATTTCTAGTACAGGCTTGAGAAGCCCTATCACAACTCTTTCCAGATCACACACAGCTGCAATTGTGCTAAAGGGCTGCCATCCTGTACCCAAGAGAGTACAGAAACATCCTAGATAAGGTTCCTTCCTTTTAAGCCAGAAGGTCAATATTTCCGATATTATGATGCTGGAAGCTTGCAGGAGAAGCCAAGCCAAATAACAGCAACCTGAATTACAGCATGAAAATTACAAGAGAGGGAAATTGTAATGGAAGGGTCCATCATATTCTAAATGGATCCCTAGAAACATGAAAACATTGCTAGTTGGAAAGCTGGAAGTAGTACAACGAAAACGCATCAAAATAAGTGCCCCAAATTTACTCCTAGAACCCTTTTCTTTGCGAAATTACAGGCTGCTGATAGGATAGCTTTTGTTCTGGATCCTTTTTGCTCTAGATTGAGTTGTTAAAGAGAGAGTTAATCTATTTAGGAATGGTAATCAACAATATATAAAGGTATAATAAATGAGAGCCTAGAGTTCACAAAACAGAAGAGTATTTTTTTCAGATAAAGACCCAACTCAGCAAACTCACAAAACATTTCTTAACATGAATAATAATTTAAGCTGCATTTATATAAAATATGTGTTCTAGTGATTATCATAATATAAAAGTCTACGTGTATACCCCAATAAGCCAAACCTTTGGAAAAGTGATGGATTTCATTTCATGTAGGACTAATTTTCCAGGTTTCATTTGCACTGTATCCTTCCTGCAATAGTGAATCATGAAAGCATTTAGCTCGATATTTTGAAATTCATGCCAAGCAGCACTGTGAATAAAGATAATATTAATCAAGTATCCATTCAAGTGGCAGCGTGTCAAGACAGATAGAGTTCACGGCTATAATTTTTTGCTGAATGTGCATACATACCCTAGGACTTCGTCAGAGCTGTCAAATTACGTCAGCTCTAAAATTCTGAGTATATCCTGACTTCAAGCTGCCAGAAGCTGAGCTTTCATTCTTCCTCTTTCATGCTGCTTTGTCAATTTTATTACATCTTCTACTACAGGTTTGTTTGTCATCAGTAGGAAAAGATTGCCGTATCTTTGTTCATTCCTCATCTACTAGTTCGTTCAGAAGAGAAATGGAATGTACACAAAGAAATTAATGGAACTGTTGATTACGTTCGAAATTCCTCTAAAATATGATGCTTGCTTAACCTTTGACTGAGAAAAAAAACTATGTTTTCATGTAGCAGTACAAGTACCTCCCTCAACTTCCCTGTTAATACACCAAACTGTCATTTGAAAAACCTTTTTAGAAGGTACACTTGTGTAGAGTTTACAAGCCAATTCTGTATTAAACTTTCCTGCCAACACCAGTTTTCCTGAAATGGTGGCTTGGAATTTTGGATATTTTTTCATAAATGTAAAATGTCTACAACAATAATCACAGTAACCAGTGGATTTGGTAAACAGTGCTGAAAGAGGATGAAAAAAATTAATTTGGAGTTAAATCCTCACCCTGCTCTTATATACCCATGTTAAGAGGTCAAGTGCCCCCTAATAAACTATCTAAAGGTAGCTGCTTAAAAACATTAATGAGGTCATTTTTCTTCCTGGTGTCAGGCCATCAGAAAACACAGCAGCACTCATATCTGACTGGGAATTGGACCTGACATAACCTGACCCTTCACACTGTGAATTTAAAAAGCAGGCATGGAAAACTACACTCATAACATGGCAGAGCAAACTCACTGCAGCAACAAAATGCTGAGTACTTAAAATGTTGGTACTAACGGGAATTTGCTGAGTGCAAGCATTCATTCACCCAGGCTCTAGCAGAAGGAATATTTTAATGTGTTGCAAATATTCAACCCAAATAAGGCAGCAAGAAATGGTATAGAACACAGAAAAAGTTCAAAAATGCTAATTTTATCAAAAATAATGATGCTGGAGAAAGCAATTGTTTGTAAGTTATTTCTTAATGGTCATCCTTTATTAATATCCACAAACTACTTTCCATTAGAACAGTCACTTTCACAATTACACGTAAATTATGTTCCATATTTCTGCCTACAAACTATTCCTTGCTCTTTTTTGTTCCATTTGTTTTTTCCCTTTCTTGAAACTTGGCCTTTTAGTCAATGTATTAGGGAGTGCAAAAGCATCATAATTTCACTGTGAAATATTTCTGATTGTGGTTGTTTAGAAAGATTCATGTCTAAAATCTGTGCTTGGGCAAGAAGCTCGGTTTGGATCTAGAAAGCAGAAAAGAAACAAAAGCTAAAAGGAAGTGGGGGAAGGAAGCCTTTCTGTGAGCAGGGAGTGAGGATTCGGAAGGATTGAAATGGGTTCTGAGCCATTAGCAAGCTGGGTGAAGCCAGCTGAGTGACCAGGAACAGGGCTGGTGGTAGCCCCAGGGCCAAGACATTTTTATGCCATAAAATATCTAAAAAACTTACTCTTCAACATACCTTTAAATTCTCATAAGCCATGCTTTCAGTTGTATGTTACTAGGAAGCAGTATAGCGGGAACCACTGCAACAGATGGAGGAAAAGCCTCACAAGAAGCTGGAATGAAGGAATAAAAAGACAGTTTATGACCTTTGGAAGCAGTTGCAGGCAACCTGGAAGGACTACAAGGATGTTATGAGGTTCTGCAGTGAGTAAATGAGAACGGACAAAGCCCAGCTAGAACTTAATCAGGCTAGTGTCATAAAAGACAATAAAAAGTGTTTCTATAAATGTATCAGCAACAAAAGGAGGACAAAAGAAAATCTCCCTCCTTCATTGGAAGCAGGGGGAGAAAGTGGGGACAAAGGATGAGGAGGAGGCTGAGATACTTCATGTCTTTTTTGACCCAGTCTTCGATAGTAAGAACAATTTCTCTTCAGGTATCCAGCACCCTGAGAGGGACAGGACTCAGCCAGGACAGCTGACCTGAACCGACTGAAGGAATATCCCAAGCTATGATGCTGGGCTTAGAATAACCTTTAGGGAAAGGAGGAGGAGGAGGCCACAGGTGTTTCAAGTTATGTCACCTGCCTCCCAAGTAATCACTATGGGTGCTGAGGCACTGCTTTCCAGGAGCTGGATAAAAACACCTTCTTTCCAGTGGGAAGCAGGGAACAAACCCCTTTGCTTGTGCATGCAGCTTTCCTTCACTAATTAAACTGCCTTGGTCTTGACCCACCAATTGTTCACACTTTTGCTCTTCAGATTCTCTCCCCCATCTGATGGAAGAGTGAACAAGGTGGGGGCTTAGCTGCCAGCCAGGCCTAATGCACCATCACTGTCATTAATCTATTTTTAAATAGAGCAAAATAAATTAAAAAATCTTCTCCTCATGGTGTTTCTCACCATGGTTAAATAAATGTAATGAGCTGGAAGGGAGTAGCTAGAAGATTCTTGTTTTCATGTGTTTTGATGAATAAATAATTTCAACACTATTCCTACTGAAATAAAACTGCATTGGAAAACAAAATCCAGACTTGGTAACTACATATGTGAGCAGTCAGAATCCATTTTAGTCAGTCACAATGCTACCAGGTCACAAGCTATGCAAGATTTCCTCTGGATAAAGCACTGTGTGAGTAACCTCATAAAGCTGTTGTTTGCAATTTGGGATGAAAACTAATCACCCTGAAGAACACAATCTGCTCAAGCATTCCCAGGAAAGCACAGAAGGATGTCTCTCTCCATCTGTGGGTACTACTGCCCTTCAGAGGTGACACACAGGACACATCTGAGAGGTGTCTGGAAGGGGTGCTCTGGCTCCTGTTTGGGAAAGCAGGTACAGAAGGACAAACACATGCAGCCTGTCCCTGATGGATCCATCTGGGAAATCTTTGATGGCTCTTCACCCTCACTAGGCTTCTCCTCCCTGCCCCAAACCTCTTGTTTTCACTAGATGAGATTATACTTTGTCTTTTCTCCTCCCAAACAAGCATCACCACTATCCTAGACCTGTCCATCATTTCCTGAGTTTTTAATAGGAATATTTATATTCAAAAAAAGAAGTTTCACCAATTAATAAACAAGAAACCAAGCGAACAAAAACCCCTCACAAATTCACGGAAGGAACTCCAGACTGATCTTGTCTTTCTCAGTGCATTTCCCACCTATGTAGGGACTGTATGGGCAAGATTTTCACAGCTGCTCTTGCTGGGGTATCATCTCTCCATGTACATTGATGAATATCATCAGAGGTATATCAGTGGAGCTGTAGTGAGAGAAAGCCTGCCTCACTCTCCTGTCCTTTGCATGGGCAAAAATATCTCAAAAAAAGAGTAATTTTTTCTTTCTTCTTGCACCTGGTTGTCTTTTCCACTGAACAGGCAAATTAGACCCCTGAGCCTATATGAGGAAAAACAGTTGTCAACAAAGTTATTCAGGCCATGCAGAACTCAAAATGTGGTGCTCCTTTGAATCAGGGCAAGGAGAAATCTTTGTAGGGAATGTTTTGGAGATAAGAATGAGGTATGACCAGCAAGGGAAAGCCACGATTAGGACACAGTGTAAAGGAGAACAGAGATGTATACAGTGTCACCTCATTGATATATACTATTAAACTTTCTGTTCAAAAGCAAAAGACAAAACAAAAACTAGCTAGACATTGACAAAGTGTCTTCTAAAAACTGATGTTCAAAAATAGTTCAACTCCAAATTTAGCTGGCTGGTGGTGCAATGCTGAAAAGAAGCATAAAACCCTGAAGGTGATGAAGAGCTGAGAAGTTTTGTGTCAGTGGAGCAAGTACAAGCAAAAATGTGTAATGTTTCTTGAACACCTTTCTGAGTCAAAAAAAGACTTCCAGGCCAAGGTGGCCTTTTCTGGGGATGATTTGACCCTCTCAGTATCTGGGTACTCAGAATAAATATTCCTGTTGAACTGACATCTCGGACACATTTAAGTACCTTTTTATCCACTTGTGAAGATGTGCCAGCACAGTTTCCCTGAGGCTTGGCTTACACCGTGATCAGGCCTAGCTCTCAAGTTACAGAACTGCTTTTCTGCATTGCTGTTAATGTGATAGCAAATGGAACACTGGTTCCAGAAGTGATCCTCGTTTTAAAACAACTATGAAGTTACTAGCATTCAAACCTATCAGCAGTCCATGACATTCATATCAGGCAGAATGAAAAGCTTTTACTTACATTTATTAGAAATTACTGTGTTTAATTCTTATGTATCCTATTTACTTTATAAATGACTGCTACCCATTTTACTACAGTGTGAGTAACTGAGCACAGGACTTTTTATCTGGTAACTTTTCTCCCTAAGAGGGAATTCTACCTTGTATGTATTGTGTTACCAAATCAGTTGTCTGATTTTGTCACTTCAGCCCAGCATTTCTTTTTCTTTCAGTGGCCATTCTTAAGATGCTTGTGCTGCCAATTCCATCCCTCGTCAGGCTGGATCATGACCTTTTCTGGCTTCTCTCTGTTCCTGAAATGGGATTTGTGGCCGAGATTACGATTTAAGATATTTATCCCCACCTTAACTCTATTCTCATTTCGCAAGAATCATTTTCTTCCCACTGTGTTTATAAGCCTGAAATACTGTTGAAGACTTTCAGACCACCGAACAAATTTAAATTTAACTGTTTCATTAAATAGTGCTACACTCTTGAGAAAACACTGGCAGAAAGCCTGCCTACGATATTAAATAAGAAGTTGGATGGGAGATTCAGAAATCTGACTGCAATATGATCTGTTTTAGTACTAATAATTTTTAGGCAAAGAAGGAAAACTTCCACTGCCTTTAGAGCACAATTATGAACCATGAGAGGAGATACTCTCTGTTAGACACCTAATTTCAGCTACTCGTTCTAAAATGTACCTTTTTTAAATTTTTTAACTGAAATTCTTTAGAATTTATCACAACTGCTTTGCCACTATCATTTCTGGTTCTACCACAGACTGAGCTCAGCAACACTTACAAGGACTTCAAATATGAAGGTGCTTCTCAACTCCTCATATTGCTAGTCCTTCATTAAACCACAGACACAGACATCTCCCCAGGATGTCCATTTATACAGACATGGTTATCACAGAAAAATTCTCAGCAAAATTCTCCCGAGCTTTGTGCTTTACACCACAAAGAAAATAGACATTAGACGTCTCCCTCATCCTTGAGTCCAGGGCTAGGAAGTCTAGAAACAACTTCTAAATCAGAGACTACATCTCCCATGAAGACAGACAGACACCTCTCCCTGTGAAGCAAGAGCACAGAACTGGTGCAAGGTTTGTGTATGCAGTCTTCAGCAGTGGTGATCACAAGGATATATCCCTGGTTAGTCTCTTCATAACACTGTGCTTAGTTCGCAACTTCATTTTTGACATTCTGTCAGTTTTCGTATCTAAGCTGGAACACCAGGAAGGAAATGTCAGTGCTTCTTGACTTTCAGGATGAGTAGCCTTCCAAACAGAGGGCTTTTCAATAATTTTTTAACCATCTCTGCTTATAATTGTTTTCAAGCCTCAAGATTTTTGTTCACCAGCAGGCCCTGATAAACACTGTAGCACATCAGTTTTATAACTGAATAAAAGATATAGCTAATAATTTAGCACAAGCAGATGCTGGGATATTTAGGATAAATAATTCACAGAGCTAAATGTGTGTCAAGAGCTTGTTATATGAATTTCTAGGTTTTCTCATAAGTTATTCTAGTATGGTAGTTCCATCCATGCAAACCTGGCAGCTTGCTAGACTAATCTCAGAGAGATACTATAAATTGCATAAAAATAGGACATAATTTCTGCATGGGGGACTATGTTGTGACAGAATATGAACTGGCAACAAGCTAAATATGAATACAGAATTTACCTCAAAAATGCACATGATAAACATTCCCTGAAACTGTCTGAGGAACAGGAATAAGACTCAAGCTATACTTAATCTTCTTTAGTTTGCTAATTTTTCTCTTCTATCCTGTCTTTAACTTAGCAGCACTTTACTCCAGAAGCCATGTGTTCATGTGTAGCCAAGGTATAGGTCCTAGCAGCTGTATCTCCATCCTCAGATCATTTATTCTGAATTTTAAACCTGAACAAAGAGACCACAGAGAGAAGCAAAGTCTGTTGGGATGCTGGTTGCATTCATCTATGTAGAAAACATCCCTGACTCTAAGTTTTGCTGGAGAATGACCTCTAAATTCCTGATATAAAAACATCACAGAGAGTGAGAAAAGGAATAATTATTTGAGCTTCAAAGTATTTCTACACCTTCCTCCTCCTGTTTGCCTGATACCATGCACAGTCATTGCCATTTCAGATCCAGCCTTCTGCTCTGACTTTTCTTATGGTCATGTGCTTTTCTGTCTGGAGTCCCAAACAATCCTGGTAATTTTATCTACTGTGAGAGAAAAAAAAAATCCATCTGATACCTTTTCCAACACTCTGGTTATGTCTCAGCTCTCTGGCAATCTGCACCATTTGACAAGTGTATACCAGGTCAAACGACCTCTGGAAAAGGCAGAGGATGAGGAAAATGTGCTGTTACAGCTCTATCTGAAAACAGCCTGCCAGCTCTGGAAAGTGGAAAGCAGACTCATTATCCTCAAAATTGGATTCACATGCTATCTTCTGCCCTCTTCCATTAGCATCAAGAAAATTCCCTGGTTTTGGCTCAGAAATCAGCCATCCAAACAGAGACAGCCCCTTTCAGTACAGGAGAAAGAAAGGTGACCCTATTACTTATTATTTGAAAGAGAGTGCAGCTATTTAAGCTATGATATGAAGGCCACTGATCATAAATTACACTTGAACCACATCTGGCAAGAGAATTCATACTACACTTTTTTGCAGGAATCTGCCTCTTAGTATTTTTCTATGAGGTGATCCTTCGAAAATTCTGATTAAATGTTAGTATTACCACTTGGAATTTACTACAGTATCTTTTGCAGAGGAAGCACCCTCCACTCCTCCTAAACAGCATTGTTAATCATAATCATTTTGTTAAAATCAAGATCCATTACATATTAAGGTTTGTCTAACAAGCTTCCTGACCTCCAATGTCTTAGTTCATATCATTCAGTGTTGAATAGACACATGAAGACACATGCCTTCTTTCAGCTTGCTTTTGCATAAGGAAGTGCAAAAATTGATTTTTCCTTTTTTTCTCTAAAGATTTCTGCTTACTGTTCATTTCTTATCTCTGAGACATAATCTGCTTTATAATGCCTTGCTAGGGGACTGAGAAACTTGTCTGTGGAGTTTCCTCAAGACTTGATTGTCCAGCAGGTGCTCAAAATAATGAAGAGTTAAAAAACTGACAAGGGAAAGAGTTTTGAGTCACCTGGCTAGAAATCCACATCCTCTTTCCCACTTTGCACTGTTTTTTTTCTTCTGATGATAAAAACTTATGGGTTTTGGTTTTCCATAGAGTCCTCTGGGAAAAAGAGAGTAGTCTGTGTCTGTATTTCTGGTGGGACACTGGAATACAAGTTATTTAAAACAAAAAAAACCCAAAATAAATATTTCAGGCTTACTTCTAAATAAAGAAACAAAAAGGAGATCACATGACTGAGATGCAGCATCCATTTAAACTGCTTAAATTTTAAATATTCAAAATAAACTGCACTTGCAAAGATTTTCCTTGTGATGTACACCCATGGCAGCGTTTGGCAGGAAAGCCAGCCTCCAGGTTAAAGAAAGGCCTTTTATCCATGCTCCCCTGAGGGTAGAAATGGGAGGGCTGGGGTCCAAGTGTACAGAGCCCATTGCAGCCCATGTGGCCTGTGGTCCTGACATGCAATGAGTGGTGAGCAGAGGCATTAGAAATCACAGGCAAGGATCACCCCTTCAGCAGCTTGCCTAGATGTGGTCTGACAGGAAACAGACACATTTACCAATGACTGACATTGTTGCCTGACTGCAAAATCTCACTGCCTCTTCCAAAATTCACTTTTGGCTAACCCAGTCCAAGATCAAGTGACTCTTTTCTGACCTAAATCATGTCTGGAAGGGCTATGTACTATTGCTCCCAGATTCCAAGCAACACAATTAAGACTCCAATAATTCAGGCTTGTGCATCAAGGAAGAGAGTTTATTATACGACATCATCCACTATGTTCTCCTACTATATTCTATTCTCTATATTCTACTATATTCTACTATATTTGCCTACTATATTCTACCACAATAAATAGCTGTGCTCTTTTTATAGAACACATCGTTAGGTATAATCGTATTGGTCAATTAAAGACAAACAAGGGACTAATTGGTAAAGAAAAGAAAACAATCCTCTGAAAGTGAAACATCACGTAGCTCACATAGAGCTGAACAGGAACCACAGGTGCCTATCTTTGTTTTTTCATTCCTGACATTCTGCTCTCCCAGAATATCATGAGAGCTGATTTCTTCTCCTGAACCCTCTGTAACTTCCCAGGCTGGGCCTGGGAAGAATTGCAGGTTTCTCAGGCTGTCAGGCTGTGTGCGACCACAATGTACCATTCATAGAATTGTAAAATTGTTTATTTTGGAAAGTACTTTTAAGATCATAAAGTTCAACTGTTAACCCAGCACTGAGTAGCTCACTGAAATATAACCCAATAAAATAACTGCAAAAGTTGTTTTTAAAATGTCTGAAAATTCAGACCTCAGTCCTTCTGGTATAATTTGGTTTTTTTTTCCAAAGTAAGTAATGCTGCTGAAAGGGTTACTTACAGAGAACTCAAAGAGTGGTGTAGACAATACATGTAGACCATACATGCTATGAGTGACTACAAACATAGGGCCTCCAGCAGGAATAAAAAAGCTCCTTTCAGGAAAATTACAAGGAGAAAAACTCTGAGAATAACTTTTTTCCCTTTGACTAATGAAGTAAGCACCCTGACAGGAGAGTTGTATGCTATATTTATTCCAGCAGTGCTGAGTTATCTTCTTTAATACATGAGGCAGAGGGGAAGACAGATAGCAGATAATGCTGGAAAAGATAATAGGATGTGGAGTCCAATGACAGCTGAGCTCGTGCATGTTCCTCCAGGATCAGCTCAAGTCCTGTTGGGGTCTGCCTGTCAGGGATACGGACATGGAAAGTCCTTAACCCCTCCTCAAAATATAGTTGAAAAGTTTAAAAGTGACACACAATCATAGCCAGCTTAAGCTTTTCAGAAAGATACAAATTCATGTGTCTCCACTGCATTACAAATCATCATGTGTCCCAAAGAAATGCAAGCACTCAGCTCCATGGGAGAGATGTTGGGTTTTATTCAGCTGTTGCTTTGAGGTCTAGGACACAAAGGCAGCAGAGAACAGGGACTTAGGGCCCTCGACAGGAGCCCTGTCTGCCATTTGAATAATAGGATCATAGAATCAATCATGCAATCATGCAATCATGCAATCATGCAATCATGCAATCCTACAATCATAGAATAGTTTGGGTTGGAAGGGACCTTAAAGATCATCCAGTTTCAACCTCCCTGCCATGCACAGGGATACCACAAGGCTTAATCCTTCAAGGCTTTCTCGGACACACTAAAGCATCCTGGCTGCCCTCCCAGACATCCTGAAGCTATACTCCTGCAACATCCATGAAAGGGGTTCCCCTGCATGCATGGCTGCAGCTGAAATCAGTAACCAGACAGTATATGATGTAGCTGAATTACTAAAGTAAAAAATGTGCCTGAGACGGGAAAAAGTAGAAGGCAAATTCTTTCCTGCTGCTCAGATCACAGCGCATCAGGTCTGTATTGATGATGGCCCTCGAGGGAAGAATGAGGGAAGCAGGTGAGGGAAGAAGGCTCAGTATCCTTTTCCTATTGGACTGACCTGTGTGCTGTAGCCAAGGGTTACCAGGGATCTATCTGCTGGCTGCCTCAGCTCCACAACAACTCAATGTCTGGGGTCACTGTGTCTATGGATACCATGTGCTACCAGCAGCCAAAACAGCAGTGCACTGGGTGGAGGGCAGAAGGGAATCAGACGATCTTTAGCAGCAAAGCAGCCTAAATAGCTATATAATAGTCAGAGTAAATTTGGCTGTGTCAGAAAGTTGAAGGTTTTTTTTCCTACAGGTAATTCCTTGAAAAGCAAAACTATCCAAGCTCTAAAATTATGTCATGGCAAAATGCAGAAATTAGTCTACTTTTTGAGAACAATGCTGCACCAGCAAGTGGAGGGTCTAGGAAGGTAAATTAATGATTCCTTTCATCAGCAATTTTATTTTCAGCTGGACTCCAGCCACAGGCAAACGGAAAATGGCTTCTCTTCAGACACAGTGTCAACAGGCTTTTGAATTCCTCCACACCTCCCTCCTCTCCAAAACTCAGCTGGGTTGCTGACCTCAACAACTTCTCCACAGAGAGAGCAAATGAACCATCCTCCACCATCCTGCCATTTTCCCAGGTACTCCCTTCATCTCTCATGTATTGTCTCATTAGTGGAAGCTACAAATGTCCTTGCTGTTTTCAAGGTCAGCTTTTACTCCACAGTGCTATTTCTGAGAGTTGTGTTCCATGAATAGCATCCTCCTTTTCAAACAAAAGACTGATATCAGGAGGGTACATGATCCTACAGAGAAGGAGGATTTATTTCAGTGAAGAGATACACATTAAACCTCCTCATAATACTTATAGCCAGGAAGATAGATTATTTTGGCTGTAGGAGAGGAACAGCTCCACTGAAAGAAAATGAAGCCCCAGATAATTTGTTCTAGGCTACTAAGAAAGCCAAGGAAGCAATTGTCTGTTTGTTAGAAGACAATTCTTCCCACTTATTTACAATATAATTCCTCTGTAATACATGCTTTCAAAAGGCTTTATTCTAAGAAATCCTTTGGAAAAAGTCACAAGAACAGATATTGTATGATGTTTCTAATGACAATTTTCTGAGATCATCATCGTTTTCTTTTAAGAGCACTTTGTGCTATTTCCTTCAGATTTTTAGTCCCAGCCTGTAGCTAAAACACGTTGGATCCATCCAAGGCACAAAGCTCTTGCCTTCCCTCTGATTTACGAGCTGTCCCCAAGCAATTCTAGCAGAAGGACTGGCTGAAACGTTACCTTCCAACTGGCCTCATGCAGAGCTGACTGTGGTTTTTCAATAAATGCTTCTTCCAGGCCTGTTTGAACAAATTTGCCTATCCTTGCTGTGAGTGAAAACAGACAACCCCTGTGAAGGCTTCTGACTTTTTTGTGTATGTGAAGAACGCAATTCTCTATATGACAATTGGAGATGGAAATTGGTGAAAAGATCACAGTGTATCAAGTTACTGCAAGCATAACTACATAATCTAGATCCCTCTTCCAAACAAAAGCTCCACTCTTGCAATTACTCAGATGGTGTATCTGCACAATTGAAAAGAGAGAGAGTAAAAAATAAACTTTAAAAGAAACCTAAGCTATAAATTCTGGAGATCCATATTTGCATTTGAGAAGTACAGTGGCATGCATGTGACAAAACCTGTCTTCCATCATCTTTGCAAAGAAATTGGATTGCGTGTGACGGCGCCCCCTGTTTCACCATGCCGTGAGTTGTACAGGAGCACCGCTGTGATTCTGCTGATGTCTGAAGCTCCTGGCTCTTCTGCAATTTTCTTTATAGATTTCTAAATCTATAAAATCATCTCCATATGGAACTGCGTTAATTTATTTTCAGGATGAAGTGACAATCAGAAAAAGGAAATGGTGGGGAAGCCCACTCTGAGGGGAGCTAAATACTCCATCTTCTCATAGTGTCCAAGCTTTCTTTAAAGATGCTTTAAAGAGAGTAGCTCCCTTCACTTTAAAGATGCATTCAAGTCTAACAGCATTACGATAATGGAGACTGAGACCCATTTGCCTCAAGGAGCATTGAAGTACTCAGTACCTTCCAGGCAGCCCTTAGCCATTTGGATAGTCAATCCTAGAGACCAAATACCCTGCTGGATCACCCTGAAGGATAGGGGCAGGTTTTCCTGATACCCTACAGATCACTGGGTTGTCTCTGCACTTGTGCAGCAATGTTTATTCTGAGGAGGGAAACAAAGAAGCTTTACATTCACAGAGTATAAATGCCTTCCAGAAATACATAGAATATGAAAACAAGGCACAGCCCTTCAAATCTGTGCTAAAAATTTTCTTATTCAAATTGGATCTTCACAGAGTTAAGAACTCAATCCTTTTTAATGAATGTTTTAACATGATCAATTGACTGCTCCATGCATCTGACAGAAAACTGAATTCATAAGGTGTAGTTCTTATTCCCATATTTGAAGCTGAAAAACTATGAATAAAAAGTAGCAAAGTTCTTGTCTGTGGATGAATAGGCAGCTTCATATTAAATCTGTATTAAACCAGATATTCCACAAATGCTGCATAAATAGAACATTTTCTCTTCTGGTTTGCAAATTGAATGTTGCAAAACATCATCAGACCTGGTGGCTATCAGTCATTTCACTCTATCTTAGGTTTATCAATGTAGTAAATATATCCAAATGTTGTAAATTAACCATTTTTGGTGGGTTTATCAGCTTCAGTTCAGAAAAAAGTATGCTGATGCCTGCTTAGCTTCAGGCCTACTGACCTCTGGGCCATATTCATCTGTACAACGTTAAACTTGCCAACATTCCCTTTTCATTTCTTTGAATTAAATCAGGTTTAGGAGCAATTGCATCAGTAAGGTTACAGCATTTCAGCAGGAAAATCTATGAGGGGAGAGGTGGTCTAGACACCAGCTGCTACTCAGGAAGCTTTTCCTCTAGATAAGGTTTCTACATAACGTCTGATAAAATTAGAGTTTGTATTCTGTGTGATCCAACATCCTTACATTTTCGTATACTAACACAGTAATAATTAAATTACTACAGTTTTTTCTTAAAACACAACGTTCTGAAATGCTATTTCAAATATCACTGTATTGCCCTTTTCAAGCAGCCTTTCCTGTGTCGATAGCAATCTTGGAGTTTGCTTTCTAGCACAACTGCTGTTGAACCAAGAGAGTGGCAACCCATTATCCTTTGCTCAAGACACATCATCTTCTCTGTTTTGTATTCTAATCCACTTCTGAATCACTGCTGAATTCCTGAAAAAAAAAAAGTAAGCAAGCATTTCCTATTTATTCTATAAGATTTTTTTTAATCACTGCATGGAATAAAAAAGTGAGAAAAAAATGTGTCAGAGAGAATTATATGTTATACAACATTATATGTAGAAATCATGACATTTTATATTGAATGTTCTCTGAAGTTGTCAGAACAACAACAAAAAGCAGGAGAGGGAACCAAAAGCACAGAATTCTTTATGCACCTTTCTTCTTCAGCATGGCTTCTCCACTCCTACTTCACAAAGACCACTCTCATCAGTTTCCACTGATGGGGGTTGCATGAACATAATTATTTGTGGTGTTGAGCAAATTCATCAAGTAAACAAACCTCACCTAGAGCTTGTGCACAGAATAGAGCTGAATTCTGCTTGTCTCTGTGCCTTAAAAGATCCTTTGATCAGTACATCCCCATCTCTCAAGGATACCTATCAGATCACAAAGGTAGCAGTGGTGGACAGAGATTTTATTTACTTTTCATGTGTGAAGTCAGTGAAATCCAGTTCAAGTATGAAGCAACTTGTAAGAACGACCTGCTGCTCTTTCTAGTGCCACTAGGATGCTGCCCTGCAGGCAGCACTTGCCAAAGGTTTTGGCCAACCACAGCTGAATATGTGTGTTCAGCTTCCACATGTTCTTGCATAAGAATTTGGATTGATTTCCCTGTATCCTTGCAGTTCTGCAAAAAGCAAGGAAAGGCAGAGATTTGGGGAATACAGAGCACTGAAGAAGCACGGTTGTTGCAGAGGGGTTTTTTTTGCAGGTTCACTTGAGCATATGTCCTGTTATAGATATTCACAAAGAAAGATGAGAGAAGGGACTATTCATGGTTTCTGCTGAACACTAATTATTGTATTACCCTTCTGAACTTGGCACATGATCCAGCACCTAATTCCAGTTCCTAAAGTTCTGTACAAATTAATAGCTTACACCATGTCACTGCTTTGCAGGTTTCTGATTTGGCACATTTTTGACGCCATAAGAAAATGACCTCTGAATTCTGCTTCTGTCAGCCTTGCTGTCTCACTGGAGAGCTATGCCAGCTACACTCTTACATACTCAATCCATACTGATATTCTTTCAAATGAGATAACTTGACCTTTAGGAAACCCATCTACAGCTGAATGTGCAAGAAATGACAGCCAGAAATGGTCTGTTTTTGTAAGAGTAATAAAGCCAAGCTCCAAAAAATATCTAATGTATGCAGATTCCTTTTCTTTCAGGGGTGACTTAATTTCTGGGGAAAGGCAAGCAGGTGATTGATTTGTTTATAGAGAGTCAATAAAGCACATTGGAGGTGAATTTCAAGTCTGCTCTCTGTTACAGTTGTGGAAGGATGCACAGGTTTAAGAGTCAGCCACAGTGCCTGCAACACAGATGTTGACCTGGCTACCTGTTGGGGTCCAGAAAGATAGCTCAGGATGAAAGGGTGTAAAGGGCATTCCAGGAAACATTGTAAAAGATAATGCAGAAGATGTGGGGGGATTGAGTCGTTAAAATGATAATTTTCCTTTGGAAAATTTTCAATAGCAATTATTAAAATGACCATCCAAGATTTCTAAAAAACTTGTACAAAGCTATAGAAATTAGGAGAATTTCTTTATAGTGAGAAGTGCTCAGAGATTTTACAGTGATTGCTTGAAAGAAGCCTATATGTCTGCATTTGGTGGTAATGACTTCCATTTGAAGAACTTCCTCTATTGGCACATATTTTCCTGACCTACAGTGAAATTTTCTGGACCTGTCAGAAGTATTTCCTCACCCATCAGCTTCGGTCATGGCTTTGGGTCTGTGAATGTCCACAGTATGGAGAGATGGGTATAATGATAACTGCCTTGGACATTGAATAATTGATAAATGTCTGTCAGCCAACACTGCCTCAAGTCAGTTTAAGAGTAAGCTTTTTCTTTTTGATTCCAGAAACCATTCTGGGAATTGGATAATTCATTTAAGAGATTGCTCTCAGTTTCACTAAAGGAAAAAAATCAAACAAACCCCTGACTCAGGACTTAGGCTCCCTCCAGAGGAGAAATTCAGACACTTCTTTTAATCCCTGTTAACATATAAACCTGTCCTAGGGGATTCCCGCAAAGCATGGACCCTTCATGACTGATCATAGACCAACTGTTTAGCAGTTGCTGACACGTTGAAAATGCGGGGAATAAGAAGAATTTTCTAAATATCCATGCTACATATCATGATGGTGATGGCACAGTGGCACCCATTTTTCAAAGCCATCCTTATGTGATTTGTCAATTGTAGCATGTGAATTCTACCCAGAAAACCCTTCCAGGCAGACTAAGAAAGGAATTGAAGAAGGTAAGTGATGCAAGCACAGAAACTGTAAGGGTGGATTTATGGCTCTCAGTGACCTTGTGGACTCCTAAAGGCAACTTGCTTGTTTGTGTTTCTGCTGATAATGCAGCCAGCAGAATGTTCTCCAGACGTACCAAGATAATGGGAATAAGTAAATTAATAATTCCAAAGGGACATCTGCTTGAAAAATTCTGGAATGATGACTTATTTGTAATACCAAGTAAAGTACGGGTCTTTTATCTAACTGTCATCTCAGAATGACAGTGAACTAAACCCTTGGTAATGGGCTCATTTATCTAGCCCAGTTAAATTCCAATTTATCTTTCTAGTTTGCACTACAGCATCACAGAAGGAGCAGTTGTTAGGGTTTAGCATGTTGCTGTGAATCATTGAATGCAAAGCTGCCAAAGCTCTCTCTATCAGATTCATAGTATATGTTTGGCACAATTCAGTCTTCATTATTGCCAGAAAAAAAACAGGATATGCAAATTAATCAGATTAAATAAAATCAATTTGTGCAAATGAAAGATGACCTTTTTTCACTTCATGATGTTGACAATCTTTTTGCACACTGCTGACAACCCAATATTAGTGTGGATTTTTATTACAACACAGGAATGTGCACCTTGTTATACTCCCAGAGTACAATTATCATATTAATGGGTTTTCTTGGATTATTTGCTAAGAAGTATAAAGTATCTGGGGCTGATGTTCTGCCACAGATCATATTCCTATAAATAGCTTTGCAAGGAATCATGCTTAAACCCAAGGGGGGACTTCGCTAGGGAAGGCTCCCTGTCACTGTTAATACAACATTTCTCAAGCCTGTAGCAGGAGAGAGAGTGACCTAAAGGTAAATTCATCATCTCAAACTTTTTATTGGTTTCATTTATACTACATAATAACTCAGTATTTTATACAGACCATGAGGATTCAAATCAGTTGAAAAATATATCAAGATTTTATAGAACAAAATGAAGTCCAGCTGATTTGGGGCTTGTAATACAGGGCATGTTTTGACCCACAGCTGTTTTATGTGAGCTTTTAGACAGGTACCATTCTCAGATCGTCCATCGGTGTGTGAGTGGCCTAAAAAAAATTCTCAGTTTCACAGTGCCTCTATCTCCATCTCCTAATGTGATTCATATCCCTCCTTGCCATTTTGTCAGTAGCCATGAAAAGTAGCCACAACTCACTGTTTGAACTGGGAAAAAAGTTCTTGTTTTGCAATATTTTTTTGTACATAGGCCTTTATATGTGTGTGTGTGTGTATTTTATAAGAATAATATTTTCTGAACTATGCTCAGTTTATAAGCATGGCCATTAAAGTCTGGTAGATACCCTTTAAAGCAGGTGGATGCTACTACGTTCTCAAAAAAACAACATGATTTCTGACCCAGTGGAAGTTTATTGTATTGGCAACAAAAACAGGCAATGCCTTGCTCTGTAAATCTTGATTGAGGAGGGTTTTTTCAGGATTGTATAAAGTCCTGTTTTGAAAGTTTAATCTCAAGGGGGATGATTAAAAAGAGATTTTTATTTAAAAAAAAAAAAACAAACAAACAAAAAACCCCAACAAAAACAGTCTGCCACTTTGAAACAGTTTTTTAATATATAATTTCGTATATAAAATGAAATTTGTTCATGAGAGCCATCACAAAAGACTCAGTCATTCAGGAAACAGTCTGACAAAATACATATATACATGCAAAGAGAGAGTGAGAGAATGTGCTTTCTCTTTGCCTAATCTTATAAACAGAATTTTTACTGGAAATTGACCTAACCTATGTCAAATTTCAGCACATGACACTTTGTATTATTTGTGGAATATCCGCAATGGAATATATTCATTTCTCTGGAATCTGTCCATATTGCAACTGACAAGGTGAAGAACAAGTTCAAGCACAAGCTGAATCACACATATCTTAAGCAGATGATTTACATGTACAATATTTTGAGAGATGAAAGATAAACTGAGATCTGTGAAGTTCCTCTGGATTATGAAATATTTCATAGGGTAGCTTCTTTCCTTGAGAAAGTGATATTTTAGTCATCACATCCTACTTTTTTTCCCACACACTCTGCCATTAACACACATTTTCCTTTCACTCAATGCCTTAAATGTAGACCAGCAAGAATGACTGATGTGTTGTGCTTTTCGTCCACTCAGTGTATGAAAGCATTTTCGAGCATACCTGTATGCCCAGGAGTGTAGAGAATAAAGACCCCTCTACTTAAGACCAACTGGAGAGGTAAAAAGAGGTAAAAATGTGAAAAGAGAGGTAAAAAACACTCAGCCTGCTGGTTTAAATGAGCTGCATCACTCCCAGCAGCAGAAGCAAAGTGAGCCTGCCCCCCAGTGAGGACTCAGCATCCAGGAGAACAGGCAGAGTCAGTGTCAGGTGTGCTGGGAAGGTGGTTTGTCCCCTCACAGATGACAAGGGCCATCTGCAGGGCTCCCCAGGGCAGAGCCAGACCACGAGAATACTGGGATCTTGACAAGATCCATTCTTTCTTCCAAAACACAGTGGTAGCACAGAGCAAGTCTGCAGCCGTCAGTACACAAAATCCTCAAAGTATATATTTAAATAAACTGAGCACGGGCATTTGTACATATGCCAGGCCTGCTGTCTGGCTTTTCCAGCCTGAGTGACAGGGAGAGCATCTGTGCATAGCTGCAGTAGAGATATCATACCCTGAGGGCCCGAATGCTTAGTCCTGCTGAGCTCTTACACCACTTCTTTAAGCTGAAAAATTATGCTTCAGTTCCTCTGGTCTCTACGAAATCAACAGATCCAATTCCTCCTCCCTTTCACTTTGCCAGGTTCCCCTTTGATTTGCTGAAAGAAGCCAGATGTATCAAGTCTCTTTAGAATCAAGAAGGTGAACATTTAAAAACCTGTGCCTTACAAGAGCTGGTTGTTCATGACTTTCCTTGGTCTTGTGCCATGACAATGGTGTTTTCTCCAGGTGCCTTCCCTGTCTCAAATTGCTACTCTACTGTCATTCCTTGACTGTCCATCTGCTCCAGCAAATACCAAGATTCCCAAGAATTCCCCCAACACCCACTTTTTGAAGTCTGTGTTCCACTTTCAGGCCTCCTGCCATCCCACAAACATCCATAGATTACAATACCTACTTTATTCAGGGACATAGACACAATCCCTTGTTTGGAAATACCATGCACAAAAGCTTTCTGTGGCTAGTGATGGTCTACTAGAGAGCTTCCTACATTATAGCTTTTGCCACTATGTAATCAACCCACCTTAATCTTGAAATGCTTCATGGAATGGTGTGGGATACAGTACAATCAGTAAGTATTAAAATATTCAGCTTGATTTGGTAAGATGTAACATGGTAAAATGAAATACTGAATTGAAAATGAACTGCAGCCAGAGCAAAGATACAGTTTACTTCTAACTGTGGCTTCAAAAAAAAAAGAAAGACTTTAGGCACCATTGAACTAATGAGACAATTTCACTATCTCTGGAAAGGGATAATTTGGGGCCTTCTTGAGTCAGCTCCTGTCCATGTAAATAGCATTAGCCCTTTGTTTTTCAGCTTGCATTTTGCACAGCTCAGTCTTGGGTCCCTACTCTATTGAGACCTTGGGTCCTTATTCTATTGAGTTTACATTTCCAGTCTTGCTAGATTGCTTCTCAGCGGCATGTGAACATCACTAACCAAACGCTCAGAAAGATGTCTGTATTGTGTGTCAGGGAGTAGCTATGTACTTTTATTCCTGCTGAGAGACACTCACCTGTCTTGTCACCAGATTACCTAGAGTGTCTTGTAGCACACAAAGGAGATTTAAAAAACTAGAAATGAAAAATGCTGAAAAAGGCCAGTCCAAAGGGCTAGGAGGGTAAATGAATGTTTAATCAGAACAGGTAGGGTTGTGAAGACAGGCAACTGCAAAAAAAAGAATAGGATGGAGAGGTTATTGTTTAAATTCCCAGAAACTGAAAGCCCAGGCACATACTGAAACAGTGAACCTTTTTTCTTCACGTTGAGTGTACACATGGATCTGACTGGATCAAAAAGTGTCCACTTGAGTTATGCAACTAGTCCAGTTAAATAGCACTGGAATACTGCCCAAAACATCAAGATGTGCTACTATGAACCTTCTGTCAAAAAAAGAAAATCAAAACACACAAAGACAAAAATAGCAAGCAAAGTCTGCCCCAGAATTTACTTGCTAGCACAGGCGCCTTCCATGTAGCTTGCTCTTGATCAGAGTTATAGATATGTGACACAGCTAAAAAATAATTGATTCATGATTTTATGTTAAATTAAGGCAAATCAGACTCTGAGGGTGTTAGGGAGACACTAATTATGTCTGCCAGAGGGAAAGCAAATAATACTTAGAAAGCATTAAATCAAATGTGCTCTTGAGGCTGCTGCTGTGAGCCCTTGTTCTTACAGAATGCCTCAAATTAGTTGCAAGAAGCCTCATCAGCTTCTGTAGAATTTTATCTTAAACAAATATAAATTTAATTTTAAAATTAAAGAAATTTATTCAAAACTAGATTTGCTAGATCAGTATTACTTTATTTAGTGTTACTAATATTAACTCTTATTAAGGAAGCACATGGCATCTGCTAGGGTCAGCAATTAATTTCTTACTTGTCCATCTCTCTCCTGCATCTCCTGCCAAAACCCCACGTCAGTCTGCCACCACAGCCTGCCATTCAGCTGATAGCAGTGTTTCCACAATCTGTTCATTCTTCATTTACTGCATGGGGCTGGCTGTGACCACAGCAAAACTAAGCTCATTAAAGCTCATTTCAGGACCTCAGGACCAGGCATAGTGCAGAAGTCAGTAAGGCAGACTGGGCCATCAAGAGCAGCTCTGTGGCTGAAGGGGCCACGGCTCCATCCTGATCCTCCAGGATCAGTTTGGGGCTCACAAGGATCAGTGGGCACAGGGCAGACTCTGCAAGCGTCCCTTGTGTAGGTGAGGTTAATGCCAACAGGAGCCATGAGGCACTGTGGTACCAGGAGTGAACACGAACAGGTTGTCTCCTCCTGAGGTCCCTGGGCAAGATTTAGGGTGGTGACTGGTAGCATCTTCTTCATAAGCACCAATAGTCCTGGCCCAGAGATAAAGTAATTTATATTCAGGAGGAAAGAGACATAAGTAACAGCATTAGCCTCAATGTTATTCCAAGAAATCTTGTTCCAGTATTTGAGGAATTTTGCCACTGACTTGAGCAGCAGCTGAGAGACTCACCACAGAGCCTGTCAGAAGAAACTGAAAGTTTGCACTGCCTATTGAGAAACTCTAATGAAAGAAAGACAATTCTGGGTGTCCAAATTCTTATGATGTTAATTTCCTACTGATACTTTAATAAATAAATAAATAAAGTAAAAAGTCCTTAATAACCCTCCCCTTTTAATTATCAGACAGTGACATATTAAGTCTATTGACTCACTGTAGTGGGTTGCATAATGGAAATGTCCTTGAAAACGCATGCTGTTGTATCCTTCGTGTTTCTCCATCATAATTCCATAGATTTATACATCATCAGGGTGCTATTTTGGGCTAATATATTGCAAGGACATAGGGGTGGTGGCAGTTTATCAGTGACTTTTTGTCCTCTTTTTCATTAGTGCTATTTAAGAAGGCAAGCTATTTCTGTCAGGAGCTTCCTATAAACATAATGGATTTTACAGTATAACCATAATAGAGCAGTACTATGCCTGTCCCTCCCTTGTATTAATTATGATCATATTTGCATTCAGGATGCAACCTTATGTGAATCTAATGCAAATTTCTATCTTTGAAGGAGAAAGGCACTAGCACAGCAATTGTTCAAGCTGTCCCTGGAGGTAATAAGACACTGCTGCATGTGCTATCTAAGGGCAGTACCAGAGCAATAACTTTCTTGATCCACACAAATATATCTCAAGCAATATTTCTCTGGAAATGGAAAACATGCATTGTAATACAGATTTGGAGGTTAGTCCAGATTCTTTTTTGCCTTTTTTTTTATCTGTACATTACCTCACTGGCATTCAGTCAGTATTGTATAAGACCATAATCAGGTTCACCTTAACATATTTTCTTTTCCCAATCAGTCAAAACAGGCAGCAATCCATTTTTCATACATATTACTTTTATTAAGAGATATTTAATACTTCCTCTTGGACTGCAATCTACCCAAAACAGCCTGGTATTTTTCGTCTACCAACTTCACAAGCGACAGGTCAATAAGCTTTTTTTTTTGCTTTTTTTTTTTTTTTTTTGCCCAGGTACCTAAGTCAGCACCATTAATTTTCATGGGCTTCAGCTCTGAAAGCAACAAGAAAGGCACTTAAGTACATTCTTAAAGCCCACATATTCAGTGGAATTTAAAGTACGGTTTATGGTCCTTTCAACAAAGCAAGCATTAACTCCATCTTCAGGGCCAGATAACCACGCATGCTTGTGTATAGTCTCAACTAACTGACTATTTCCCCTGTTTAAATACAGGCACAAGAGACATGTTAAAGCTTGACCTTTAAGTGATATTTGTACCAGAAGAGCAGAGTGATGCCTGGAAATGTCTGTCAATGGTGATAATTGCTGAAATAAGCAAGTCAGAGTTCACTGACTTTAAGAGTACATCACTTCAATAATTTTTTCTCTTTTGCTAGAGAGAAGTGCATAGGCTATGCAAAACTACAAATCATTTAGTCTTTCTGCAATATTTTCCCTTGCAAATAAAAAAAAAGGAAGAAAATTGGAAAAAAAACCCTCCAAAACATAGGAAGTTGCCTTATCCAGAGGAGATTTATTCTTTTCTTCATTGTAGTATTGTTTGGAAGGAGGTATTTTAAATTATTTTTAATTATTTTTTGAAACTGAATGGCAGGTGGAAGCTTTCAAGTAAGAAAACAACTTAAAAATATGGATGATAGGTAGACACAAAGATTCTTATAAAATATAGCTGCTGTATCTCCTTGGGGAATCAG
The DNA here is from genome assembly GCA_013400315.1 of Bombycilla garrulus. NCBI lineage: Eukaryota > Metazoa > Chordata > Aves > Passeriformes > Bombycillidae > Bombycilla > Bombycilla garrulus. Next base: position 741,615 of record VXBU01018925.1, on the reverse strand, counting down.
ACCCAATGTGTAAAATGAAAAAAATTACAATTTGTCTTTATTTTCCAGATTAACACATTCAACAGGTATTGGGAAAGCATCTTGTGTATCAACAACTAGAAAATGTCCTTGTAATGGAAGGTCTCCATGAAGCACACCAATAGCTGCAGTGAGAGCCAAGAGATACCAAGTATCAGGGCCCTGAGGGTACCAACAGGGCCTGAACACCTGCTCTTGTCACCACCTCTGCCTTTCAGGGGCTCAGGAGTCCCATTTCATCCCAGTCTGGGCCCATCACTGGTCCAGTGATGCTGCCGCAAGTTCCAGTCCATCAGGGAGAGGGCAGCCTGCCCTGTCCCCTGACAATAAGCAGGTAGAACTGGCAAGAGTTCAATCCCACAGGTGTGGGTGTATCTGATGTGTGTTGGACACCTGTCCATCCCAGCAGCTCTCCTGAAATTCACCTCTCTTTTGCCATTCTCATTATGACATGTAAGAAAATGTTCAGTTGATGAGGACCTCATGGTGCTCTGCTGTGCCTCTGTAAGCTGCACAGTGCAGGAATTACACCTGAAGGACAGACCCTAAATTAATAGCTTCACACTAGAGTTTTCCAGCTGCTTTTAAACCATGTTTTCATCAAGTATCTATTTGCAAGGTCATCCTTAAAGAAAATAATCAAACTGGAAAAATTCTTTCAGAAAATTACATATTTATATATCTGTACGGATCCATAATGGTTTTGAAACATTTTGAAGAAAAACCTCTCATTTTCTCATAAATATATGCACAGAAATGGACACACACACACACTCAGAGAAATGTACAAGCATAGGCAAGGGCTCTCAGATTTTATTTTCCTAATAACAAACCAGGCTGCTTGAGGCTTTCCAAATTCAGTTAGATGCTCTTTGCATTACAGAGCTTGCCCAACCCATCTGTCACACAGCCATCCTCAAAGTGCATGTATTAAAATTTAAGCTAGGTTGTTTACAAAATAGTTCCAAGGCTGTCCCTTTGTGGAAGTATTGGTTTGCAGAACATCTGTTGCTTTCCGTAGTCACTACAAAGACATTTGTTTCATCTGAAAGCAATGGCATTTCCCTGCTCTATAACAATGATCCCATGAATCAAAGGAAATATGTTAAGGCCATGCAGACATTATTAATCTTTTATCTGGGGACTCTGCCTTTCTCTGGTCACATATTTATGAGCATTAATTTTGGCTTGGTTTGTAATAGCATGTTCACTGTGATGATATTCACAAAATGGGGAGACAGAACCTGAATGGGTAGAATGGCTCAGTGCAGACTTAGCAGCAGTTTTGGCTTCATTTCTGTACATCCCCACTGATCCATTGTGTTGAAAAAGCAAGTAACTATCAACTGTGTCAGCTTCCCTTTGGCTATCACCATCTTCTCTGAAACAGAGCTCCAGCAGGCAGCACCAGCCTGGCCTATAGTGATTTCTTTTTGTTTTTCTTAAGACTTGCCGTTTTTGTTTCTTTCAAGTTTTGTTGGTGTTGGTCAGAATTCAACATGAATCTAGACAATATTCATATTAAGTGTTTTTGAAGTTACATCACTGGAAAGGTAAGGCCCCCTCAGAGTCAGAAGTGAAAAACATGATTAAAAATCTTCATTATCAAAATATTTTCTTTGCAAATTTATTTTTCTTATCCATATCACATCTCTGTATAGCTACAGGACTAATGAAGATATCTGAAATAAAAAAAAAGGTTTGATTTGTCTCTCAGATGAATTTGTAGAGAAAGTGTTTTGATGGTTCATTCTGATTTTGTAGACTATCTTGAAATAGGTCCCAGCATGCAAAGCAATATGAATTCAGGTATTGCAAGGTCATCCTTGGTGTCTTCAGTAAATTTATTGTGAAAGCTACTGCAGCTTCTTAATTCAAAGCACCAAAAAGATGCAAGGATGTACAACAATGGCAAAACAGTGGAAACATTTCTAGTTCATGTAATGCTCTCAAACTCTGTGAACGATATAAAGATCATCAGAGAATCTCTCAATCATCAATTTTATGAAAGTTTTAAATTTTAGGCTTAGGAAGTGGCTGTGGTGAATGAGCAAACAGATTATCTGCCATGAAATTCCCTCTACCTTCAGAGATGCATTAGTATACTCTGCTGTTTATCCTTTGCAGTGAATATGTTACAATCAGGGAATAATGAATCAAAAAAGAATCAGTTTACAAGAAGCATCTGAGAACCTGGAGAATTCCTCCTGAAAGACTGCACAAGCTGAGAGGATATCCAATTTCCTAGGAGGCATGGCTACAACATCTTAGGATAAAGCTGATAGTGTGTACTAGCTTGTTAGTTTTGGTCATGGAAGACAAGTCGTAGGAACAATGATTATGGGAGAGTTACCTGCAATTAGATGGGAAAATGTGCAAACAGATGAAGGGACTTGACCTTACCTAACTCCAATAGTAAAATTTAAAAAATTGAAATAAAAACAATTCATTTTAAGAAATTAATTTTCAAAAATAAAGCTGGGTGGCCTTGAGCATTAAATTAAAATAACCTTTTATTTGATTATGCCCCTTAAGAAATACATGAGAGATACTTAAACTGGGATATGTACAGCCCTTTCTGGATCATATACACAAAGTTTCTTCAAAACATTTCTTGAAATATAAAAAAATATGTATAAATTATTAAATTAATAATATATCTCTGCTGAAAAGAATTTAGGATTTGGAAAGCTTCATTGCAAAATCAGATATTTATTCAAACAAGACTTGGACAGAACATCCACGTGGGTGTTCTCAGACAGGTTTGGCTCTTCCTTATTCCACCCCTCTTGTTTATTCCTCAGAAAGCGCAGCTGGCTGTTCTTCCACTACGAAGCAGTGAACACTGCGTGAGAACCCCACGCTGCTGTGCTGAAACATGGCCCTGCACTGGGCATTTTAGACATGCTAATAGGTTGTGCCTTGGTACCTTTTAGCTTTTCACAGACCTAGAACGTTAATGAACAAAATTGGTATTAAGACAGTGGTCACACACAATTAAAATAATTGAATAAGCCTTTGAAGGCTACAGCTCCAGTGCTTGCATTAGATTGAAGGATTCTTTCTGCCATAGTATTTTCTGCTCATTTGCCTTCACAATGGAAATCCTGGTAATCATCATTCATTCCAGCTGTCCCAGCCATTTCACCTGATGCATAGAAATCATTCTGCTTCTTCTCTCATGCACACATCAGACTGCAGAGGATGTGAGAGGAATACTGCATGATTCCACTGATAAAGGAGAAGAAATAGGATGTCTGGAAGGAAATCTGCATTGCTGCTTGATTGGAACAAATGCTCAAAATATGTCATTTCCACCCGTCCATAATTTGAAAGGTTCTCTTTCAATTTGTGATTTTTAACATTTGTGAAAAATATGTTACCATTTGAAAATTAAAAAGGTAATTTTTCACGTAAGAATGCAAAATCAAGAAGACTGCCATTTCATGCATCTATTTCTTTAAATATATTTTCCAGTTGAAAATACTGTCAGAACAACTCACTTATGTGGCCATATCTTTCTTGCAATACCAGAAAAAAATATCAGGAAAAATGGATTTGCAGGATTTTTTTTAATTTGTTTTGGAAAAAAAAAAATCTAAATGGATTCCTTCATTGATGTCTTAAGTTTTAACTTTCGTATTTCTCAGATTCTGTGCTGACTTGGTGTGGGACTCTGAACTTCACATTAAGTGTTAGTAAGTTCTCTCTACAGGGCAGTTAGACAAAAAAATCCTTTTCCAGCTTGAGAATCGAGGACAACCATTACCCAAAAATCAAAAACAACGGCAAAATGAAGGGGGCAAGCCAGGAGGATGGGACCTCATGACCTGAAGGTGTAATTGGACAATTAACCCAAATATGGACCAAAACTTATAAAACTGCAAAAACTTGTGACTGGCATCCATCTTGGATCCATCCTGGGTCTAGAGCTGGCCAGACTCTTGTGCTGCCCAAGGTGTATCCTTTAAAGGCCTTTCAATAAATACCTACTTCATTCTTTTAGCTCTGTCTAGTCTCTGTTCCAGATCAGCCTCTCTAGGCACCATCATGATGGTACCTCCATTTCTTCAAGCTCTGGATTCAGGAGTAAAAGCGAAAAACCAACAGCCTGAAACATTATTAAGTGACACTTTACAGGGGAAGAGATTAATCCAAGGGAGATGGTGTGCAAAGAACATTCACACTTTGTGCAGCATGTGCAGTGGTTGGCTGCAAATGCTGTCTCCATTTTCTCATGAGCACAGATGGCATCTCCCATGGATGTGAGGAGCACTGAGTATGCAACATAATGAATATTGGCACATTTGCCCTTCCTGAAGAGCAGCCACTTTCTGATTGCCTGTGAAATTATTTAGCTTTAGCACTACTTTTGCAGGGCAGCACCTTGGAGGCATCACAAAGGCCAGCACTTTCCAGATGCAGTGTAGTGCAGCAACACTGGGATCTGTGAGCTCCCAAATACAGTCAGGGAAAATCCTGAGGCACAGATTGTGGTTCTGGGCAAGTTCAACATAATTAATAAATGAAGCTGAGAGCTGCAAAGGCTGGGCATTTGAGAATTCTGGAAGGAAAATTACCAAAAGTTCTTTCCTTTCTGATTATCAATTCAAAATGTTAAATTTTTGCTTCCAAAAATTTAGAAATATCAAAAAACCTTATTGTATTTTTCTATCATGCCTATTTTTCAGCTGAGATCCAGCAGCAGAGGTGCAAACTGAATTAAAGTCTAGGAGGAGGAATAAGCTGTCTTCATGCTATAACCATTTGGATTTGTAGCTACAAAGGCCTTTCCAAGAGAATAAAAGGTAATTTAATTTATGATATTATCATGAAAATAGAGAGAGAAATAAAGTGATAACTATTTCAGTTTTCAGACTTCCATCAGCAAATTTATTTTGTTGTAAATCTATCACCTTCCTACACCTGACTCAGAAACCAGCTCGTTAAGTACTCAGAATGTCTGCAGGGTAGAGAAACCTGTAGGTTATGAAGAAGGAAGCCCTTGTGGACTTCTGTTCTTTCCAGGAATAACAAAGCAAGAAAAACAGATCTCTCAGGCTAGGGTTGAAGCATTGAGGTTGAGAAAATATTCTCTTCTAGGTAGAAAAACAAGGTCCTTTACTCTTAGAAATCACAAATACATGTGTATTTCTGAGTAATTATAAGAAAACATCAATAATCTTTAGGAAAGTTATCTAATATTTTATACTATAGAGCTACTATAGAAGTAGTATTACTAATTCTGTATCTGGATGAACTATTCCACATAGAGAGATTTACAGACATTGAACCAGTTAACCACCTTCAATACCCTGTATCAATCTATAAATCCAGAAACTGGTTTTATGTGTGCATGGTTTGGGTGAGGTGGTTTTTTCCTCCCTCAACATTCATCCTTCACCTTAAAGGTTATTGTCAACTGCTTTGAATTTTTGCTGTCTGTAGGAGTAGTTAAAGTTCACTTTAGGGTCACTGGTTTAAATACTCCATGCTGGAAAATCTCTCATTTCCTCATCTCCTGATATTTCCTCTTCAGTTTCCATTGGTGAAGTGCATTCTTATCCTTAATTAACAGAAGTGCCCCTATTGAACTGAGCAACTGGGTTTCTAGACAGCTAATGAATAGCTAGGGTTTCCCCAGAAGATCATTTAAAGTTGAATTCTTCTTGTCAGAATGTCTCGAAAGTTTATCCTCATGGATAAAATTATGTGATAAGTAGAAAAAATAAGCCAATAACCAAGGAATTATCTGAGTACATACCAAAGTTTAAAATCTACTGAAGTGCAGTTGACCTCATTCAGAAGAAATAAATCTGACCCAAGAGGAGCCAGCTGGGGAAATAGGAAGCCACCACTGGCAATGTTCAGAAAAGAAGACAGAAGAGAAAAAAGGGAATAGGGAGAATAATTACCACATGTAACAGAAACCTGATGAATGTCTTCAGCTAATACAGAAACAAGAAAGGAAGTAGTGAAGTCACTATGCCTGGAAGTGTTCAAGAAATTATTTGATGTAGCACTGAGTGCTGTGGTTTAGTTGACACAGTGGTGTTCAGTCAAAGGCTGGACTCTGTGATCTTGGACGTCTTTTTTTACCCTAATGATCCTTACTGAATTAGCAAATCTCAAGACAAGATGAAAATATTGAAAGGTGTCAGTATCAAACAAGACAGGCATATTCCAGCTGGTGCAAGAAATGCTGCTCAGTTGTTTGAAATCTTCCATACCTAGATGAATCAGTCAACAGCACATTACTGGCTATATTAGAATAGAAAATACTGCAATCACTATAATAATAGGGAGGTGATGAATAACAAAAAGATGAGGAAAAAAACCACCAAAACTGGGTCAGATTTTAAATAGATAAACTGTGAAGAGGATAATTCAAAACATAGATATTCACCTGTGTGAAATATTTTAAAACATGTAGCATTAAAAATATTCTAACTTGTGCCTGAAAATCAAAAGAGGTATCTGCTTGCAGTGCAATATTGCTGTATAAAACACTGTGATTGCAGGGAATGATAGTCTTGCAACACATGTCATGGAGATAAAATCTGCAGTTTATCACAGTGGCAAACATCAGCTACTACACTGCATACATATCAAAGGACTTCTACAGAAGATGCCTGTGAAGAATTTTTGAGAACAGAAGTAGAGGAGATTTGGATGTTTCTATTAGGTAAAAAGCTGGTGAGAGCAGAATACTACCAATGTATTTCATAAACCCTCTCTTGTCTTAGTACCTGGAAGACATGAGGTCACACTGTGAGACATGAAAATCTGTATTACAAGCAGGGCTACACAGCAAGATGTGATTAAAATAAGAGCCCTTCTCTCTTTCTCAGAACTCTGACAAACAACAAAATTAAACCTATACTCCACATATATTGACATTTTTAGTTCCATTAATAATAATTTCCTAACTACATATTCCATCTTTTATGTGACAGCCTATCAATGACCTTCCTTCCTTCAGCAGCCTTACAAAATACTATTTTTGTCCTTTTTATGCCTTGGACCATTCTCAAGATGAGGAGTCTAAGGGTGGGACCTTACTGCAGTCTTCAACCATCTAATGGGAGGCTAGGAAAAAGAAGTGTCACATTGGCCTTGAAGACATGTAGTGGAAAAGATGAGAGGCAAAAGACACATATTGCAACAAGGGGAATTCTGCTTAGGTATTAGGAGAAAATCTTCTGACAGAAATAGTCAAACTCTAGGATGATTTCTTCCGCAAGGGCTATGGAATCTATTTCCTGAAGAGCTATTCAGGGCTTCCCTGGGAAAGGCCCTGAGCAATGCAATCGAACCTGTATCTCACTGAAGCTCAGGCTTGCTTTAAGTCTCTGGAGAGTTTCCTTTCACAAATAATTCTGTGTTTCTAACACATCTCCAGAGGAGAAACCTGTATGATTGATACCCTTCATAAGCCAGCAGTGTTCACAGGGTGAAAGTGCGTGACATATCTGGGTGCAGACACATCCTCAGTTCAGCTGACAGCTACCTCCATCACTGCACCTCACTGCCCCACTCTGCATATGAATTTTATGCATAATGGTTTTTCCATTAAGGTATTCAGAGTAGAATTCTGTCTGTTTGCCATAATCATGGCAACAGGATTTGAAAAGCAATAATCAAAAACTAAACGGGGGGAAGACTACTCCTCTTGCTGCCTGTCTTCAGATTTATTTTGCTCATTTTTAATAAGTTCATCTTAATTTGGGAAAAGAATTAGTTTTCTTGACAAATATATGGTCTGGTTTCTCAGCAAGGACTTTCTTTGCTTAGAGCTTACCCAAGAATATTCATTTTTTACACTTCCTATTTCTCACACTGATAAACCCCCCATTATTACAGGGGCTCAGTGCAATAAATTCTTACTAATAAGATTCACAATGCACATCTGAGATACTTTTGTTGATTTCAAACAGCTTATGGCAGTAGTAATAGCAAGTTTTACAAACATCATAGGTCTAATATGCAACCACAAAATTAGCCTTTCCTGACAAATGGCAAGGGCTCTGCCTGGTATTAAGTTGAATTCAGCACAACATTAAAAAAGAATGTGCTCCAAACCCCAAATTTTTATATATGTATTAAATTAACATCAAGGATTCTGCAGAAAAGCAGATTTAACAAAGAGCAAGAAAAAGCTCACAATTCTTTCAGACACCACAAACATTCACAGACAAGATGTACCACTGTCCTAGATTACAATGTAACATATCCCAGAAGGTCTGTATTCTATCTCCATCTTCATGAACTGTTAAAATCAGGAGGGGAAGTGTTTTTCCTTGCCTCCTCCCCCGGGCTATCTCTTGTTAATGGGCCATTAACACCTTGCCCTATGAGTCATAGATAACTCCCT
>VXBU01018925.1:620391-733174 GCA_013400315.1 Bombycilla garrulus | reverse complement strand
TCACTCCAGGAGCACTACTGGAGCCACCATTCCAACTGGACTGCTACCAACACCCTGACTGACAGGGTATCAGGTTGTATGCTAACTGTCAGGGTTTGTTTTTTTGTTTAATACTGCATTTTCTAATTTTCCTATTAGGTTGTAGTTTGTTGTTTTTTTTTGTTGTTTGTTTGTTTTAGTTTATTTTGTTTATACATATTAAAGAACTGTTATTCCTAGCCTCATATTTTTTGCCTGAGAGCCCCTTTTAATAATTTGGATGGAGGGGGTTTACATTTTCTATTCCAAGAGAAGCTCCTGCCTTCCTTGGCAGGCACCTGTCTTTCAAAACCAAGACAACCACTCACACACATGAATACAAACCACTCCATGAAAATGAGGGTAAGGTTGCTTTATGAGCACATGATAGTATTCTGTTACTGGAAGAGATCTACAGGAATGACTTGGATTTAAAGCAGTAATAAAGTGATTTTTGTGCCATTTTCCAACATTGTAGGGGAGTTTTGCAGTGGTTCCCTGCTAAATCCAGGCTCCCACAGTTGCAGGAGCAGGAATTGGAAACACCGAGCACATCTGACAAGAGATTATGATCACAAAAGAAAGGAGAGGAAAATCTGTTGTCCATCTTCTGCTGCTGGAAAACTCTGGATATTGGACATAGTGGGAATTGTGAGCTAGATTTAGACATTTCCAGACATATCTTCTATCATTCTGTCTAGAACAAGCAGCCTCCAATTAATGGAGCAGAAAAGAAGTGGCCTGCTTGGTTCCGACAGAAATCAGTAGGAGTAATGACACTGACTCCAAAGGACCTTTAATTATCAGGAAAGGGCAGCTTTTGAAGAGACAGCTACTGCTACAGGTCTGAGAGTGTTATTTATTTACCCTTAAGGGTAATCATAGCCACTGTGTACCATTTCGTTCTTCCATTCTGTGGTACATATCAAACACTTTGTGAGCACAGGAACAAATCACAAATAGGTGTAAGGAGGTCTAATTAGTGTGCTGATGTCTCAGTCACTCAGTAAGCTGATCATTATCAGACTAGATAATTTCACTGGTTATTCTACTGCTTTTTCAAAATGAAGACAAAAAAAAAAAAGAACACCATGTCCTCAAAACAGGGGACAGGTTCTCTCACATTTAATCATACTTCATAACACCATGTCCCAAAAGCTCTTCATGCAAGGCAACTGAGAAAAGGGAAATTTCTTTCAAGGAACATGGACTTTGATAAAGCATGTTCCTAGCAAAGTATAACACAGTGTGAGCAGGGATGGAATAATAAGCTTTAATGATGTTTCATGATCTCTTTTCCAGCACTGACCTCACCAGCCACCTAGACTGGTGGTGTGTAAATTCAGAAGTACCAGGCTGAGAGCACCTGCCCCCAGTATTGCAATCTGTCCTAATACTTGACGCACCAAAGTGTCGGTGTATCTCTTTGAAGTGGTGGTATGACACATTTAAAAGATATTTCAACAGCTGCATGTCCAGTTTGACTTTGTGAATGAAATTATGATTTCTTTCACAACATTTTTGCCCCTCATGCAAGGAGAAACTTGTCAGTCTCTGAATAAGTCCAAGTCTGGAGAGCACTAGACCCTCACACTAAGATGTTTCTTACTCCCAACCAATTCCCTAATTCAGACTTTTTCACCATTTCAGAAGGATCCTGAATATCCTGCTTTCATACTGAGGATAATTTCCTTGGCATTGCAAGCAGAATGTTCAGAAGTCTCATTATAAAGAGTCTCTCTGAGCAGCAGAGGCTGTAGCCTCACATAGAATCTCAATTCCTTTTTTAATCTGCACAGATAACTGAAAACCTTTCAGGCAACAACATTTAAATTTTTTTCTCTTTAGGTATTCCCTCAGCTGGAAATGTTAATCTCAAAATCATGCTTTTCTATTTTTAACATCTTCTGGAGGATTTTTTTTTTTTTTTTATGGGAGTTTCTAAAATAACACTGTTTTTTACCAATTATTCTTTGAAATTGTTTTCCAGAACAGTCTCTTTTTAGATCTCTTGCTGCTGTCGGTTTCATCATGACAATATCCTGATTTTAACCTCCACCTACACTTTCTTTCCAATGTGAAACTTCAGGTTATATCATTAAACGTTTCAATAGATATTCAGAGGTAGGAAAATGTAGGCACTGAGTCTCTCCCTTATATTCTTATGTTCTGACAGCAGATAAATTCAGATTGCTTCCTTTGCTTTGGGAGGTGTTTGGAACACTTCAGAAAATTTTCCAGGTAGCAAGGTTTGGACTTTGTATAAGATGCAAGACCTTTTTAGCTCCCCTTTGGAACCAGTTTGGGTGTAGGCATGTGCAGAGTTCACTCCCCAAGAAAATACAAGGCAGGAGATTGAGAGGTCCCAGTGACTGTGAGTAAACCCCACTGAGGCTGCCAGCTTGTCAAAGACACCTTTATCACTCCCATGTGGTTATACCTCTGCTGTCAAATGACCACATCCAGTCAACGGATTTGGGTAGAGCTACTTGGTGGTGAGTTTAGACTGGGGGCTGGTGGTTAAGTAACACCCCTAAAATCCTCAAGTCCCCTCAACTTTGGGTTATAATAAATAGCAACAAAATTACAGCAAGTCCAGTGCTCAATAAAGATTCAAGTCAACACTTCTGAAGTACTAAGTCAGCAAAGCCAGATTGCATTCTGTATCACCAGGGGCAGAACTTCACCCCTTTCTGTTCTTTTCAGCAACTGTTCTGGCTGATGCAGAGCACTTCTCCATGGTCTGATTTAGGTATATATGAATCGCACAGAGGCTGATCCAGGTCCTCCCAGCTCAAAGTTCAGGTAAATGCAAAGATAAAGACAGGTTCCTTTCCATTGGGGAAATGACAAAGGCACTCCACCACTTACTGCAGTTTAAACTGCTTGACACCAAAGAGCCTGACCACAAAATATTGGCTGTCTGTGCTATGAACCTATCAGTACGGAGCCTCTCTCTTTACAGGAGATTTTTAAAAAAATATAATAGCTGCCAGGTAACAACTCCTGTCTCTGTTCCCAAGGGGCAAACAAGCCTTGGCCAGAAACTATGCACAAGGCAGCTCAGCTTCTGCTACCATGCTCCAGAAATGACATCACAGCTGAAGACAGAACAGGGCCGCTTGTTCTACAAAGCAACAGCTCAAACCATTATTGACATTTTCAAGTCTACAGTATGTAAAAGAACTGTTCTTTCTAATTTTCTGCAGTAGTAGTCTGTTTTTCCTGCTGACATTTTATGGGAATGAATGGAGTCCCTCCTGACAGTCAGGGTTCCTCACACCACATTTTTCAGGGTCTCATGAGCATGGGTTTTGCCCTAGTTTCCTAGAGAGGTTCAGCAGCTCTATGGCGAAATGAAATTAGAGCTGATAAAAATCTTACCATTTTACCAGAGCTAATTTGTACATGCAAAGATTTGAAAATTCACCTGGCATTCCAATGGATGGAAAGGTTTCTGCAGCATCACTTCAGCACAAAATCTCAGTGGTTTTGACACAGCTAAAAATACCAACAGAGTGGTATGAGGGCTTGGGAAAAAAAAAAAAAAAAGAAAGAAAGAAAGGTGATAGGTATTTACAGAGCTACTGAACACTTACTGACTTCTACCAAAAAGGCACTATTAATTTCTCACTTACAATGATAACTTCAAGCAGAAACACACAAACCTCCACACCATCTACAAAGCTAAAACACCTGTACCAACATCTGAATACATAAGGCAATGGCCCACAGATCTAAAGAAAACTATTTTTTCTTATCTCTATGTATATTTCCTACTGGACCACACGGATCAAAGGGATATCTAATCAGAGCAATGTCTAATAGTAATGGTCATTGAAAGAAGGTTGAAGAGTTTTCCTTTTAAAAGAAAGCAATATTCTACATTTTGGAAGAGAGTAATTTCAGTATTAACATCCTTATTTGCCCTCACTACCCTCACTGAAAAGATGAGTTCTTTGATATCCAGCCTACCAGAAAAGCTGATTTGCACAATTTTACACACCCTGAGCTCTCAAATACAGTGTAGAGGCATTTTTCTGAGTGAAGAAAATGGCCCTCATTTAAGAAAAAAAAATAGGTAGACATTTTGTTTCATCAAGTAACAATTCTCATTCCAATGGTCTCTTTTTTACCAAGGTTTCTACAACTCTGTCTGAATGCCGTGTAGATTAATAGGTTTAATTAGGGTTTTAAAGGAACAATGCCTGACAAATTATTTTTCTCCTCTCCTAAGAATTTCTTCATGTTTCCTGACCTGGAAAATTCTATTATGTTCTAAGAATTCATACCTATTTACCCTTACAATTTCTGTTTGTTTTTATCCAGACACCAAATCTGATGTCTCAGGTCTTTCACTGGAAAAGATATTAAACTGTGAATCCATACCACTTGTAGCATCAAGAATGGTAGAAATACAATTTCATTGAAATTAAAAGCAACTTTCAATTTTCATTGAAATATTGAAAGCAACTAATATCACTCAAAGTTCACTTTCCTGTGAAGGAGGTGCAATTAATTAAACCTATTAATGAAAGAAATGGGCAAATTTTTTTCACCTGGAAGGCCAAAATTTTCCAAATCTTCTGCGTGGAAGTCCCCATACACTGCATAAAATATACTGTCTGTGATAGTCTGCACAACTCTGGATACATACAGGGTAAGTGCCATTCAGACAGAGACAAAGGAATATAATGATTTTTTGGGTTTGCTTTGTTGTCTTCTAGAGGAACAGTGGGTTTTAGCCTTGCCAAATTCCAGATGCAAATTTGTTCTGCATTCTCCAGTGCAGTGCTCCAATCTGCAGCATAGGTGCAGATTTATGCTGAGTGCAGAACATACCAAGGCCATGGATTTTGCTGAATGCCTGAGCAGCTCTAGGCCAACAGCTTCTTAAAAGCATCTGAAGATTGTCAGGTTCTTCAAAGAGTGAGATCTTTCTTCATAAAAAAGAAGACCTAGTAACTGTGTTATTGGTTATTGCACCTTGAAAACAATATTCTATTTTTTATTATTTTGACTGATATTCTCTGATACACTACATATGGTTTATATCTTGCTAATACTAAAACATTATTAAATTTCCCTGCTCAAAGTCACTGCTAATGTGGATGTGCTAAACCAGTTTCTTCGCTCTTTGAGAAAATGATCACATTTTTCTATACATTATGAAAGAGAAAATTATAAGATTTTTTTTGCTATGACTTTTCCATTACAGTCAAGTCTACATTTTCTGGTACATTTTTCTCATCTGCAAAACAAGCGCATTTGCAGGATATCAGTGACGTCAAAGGTTTGTAGGAGTAGGGTTTTGATGGCTGACCTCTTAGTACCAGTCCCTCCCTTTCCAGAAAGACACTTTTCTGCCTAACATTTATGCCTGGTAAAGTAGGATGTGCACTGCCCCAAGGGGGCTGGCTGATGCCACAGGTATTACATTTCCTGCACAGTTAGGTTTGAAACAGGCAAGGAGAGTCTTCCTCTCTGACTATGAAGAGCTAAAATTCGCACCCAAGGACTTTTTGTTGCTTTCAAGAGAAAAACATAAAATCCAACTCAGATATCTATCAAAAGCAGGACCTTTCCACCTAGAGTGGGAACAAATCTTCCAAAATAATCTTCATCATCATTCAAGCATGTTAATGGTGTTTTACTGAATTCACATATTTTTGCCAAGTATTTTGAAAAAGGTATTTTGAATTATTGTTCCAGTTCCTTGTGCCCTTGGTGGATCCATCTGACATTTAAAATTCAATTTCTGCTGAGGATGCACACAGATTAAATTTATTACATAATGAATCTGAAAGGCAATAATGCACAAACATATCCCTATAGTGCCTTTTTATTCTCAAAAGGGAGTTTCAGATGAATGTAAGGCAAGCTGGAAAATTCTTGCCAAATACTAAGTAACAAAAAAAAACCTTCCTCTTCAAATAATTTGCCAAGAGATGAAAGTAAATTATAGGAAACATTTTATGATCTTTGCACCAGTCATTTGGGACATTTTTTAAAATCAAAACAAATTGATTCGGACTCTAACAGTTGATACCGGAAAGCATGAAAATATCCTTTTCTTGGTTGACTTCCATATTGCTCCACTGAGTAAAAACATTGACACAGCTCTGCCACGTGACTCTGAAAAGGTTAGTAATGTTCTGCCAGAGTTTTCATCCACAAAGAGCCCTGGTCTGGTTTATCTTTCATTTTCATGAAGATAATTTAACTAAGTGAAAAAGTAACAAATGGTAACCACTAAAACACTAACTGCTATTCTTACCAGCCTCTTTGCACAGTCCTATCACCTGTTGTATCTTTACAGTCTCCATATTGCAAAAGCCTTCAGTAGATCTCATAGGCAGCATTAATTTTCATGATGTTGAATAATTTTTGCCACCTCTTCATTCATGTCATCTTCCTAATCACTAATAAAAATTTTGAGTGGCACAGATAAGGATGTCACTGATCATGCTCAATCTTTCTGTTTTGAAAGCAACTCATCTATCTCTTTTTGTTGTTTTCTGTGTTTTATACAGTTAGTAATTCAGGAGAGCACCTTCCTTTTTTCATTTTCTGACAATATCTTTAAGAGCCTCTACTGACAAGCCTTGCCAAAGCTTTTCAAAACTCATGTTAAAAGTTATATTAGATCCTCTTTTATGTAGACCCTCTTTTTCTGTTGCATCTCTTGAGCCTTTCAAAACTTGAGAGCCGGTGTAAAGTATTACCTTCTTCTACAAAACTCCTGATCATTATGTTAATATTTATTTGTGTGTCCTTTCATGCTATATTCTTGCTATTACTTTTTCCAGTCTGACATATATCTTCTTTATAATGCGTGATTTTTTTTGACCATTCTTAGATTCATTTTAACCAAATTAATGCCATTTTCATATTTGCAGGAAACTGAGGTTCTTTTGACTAGAGGTAATATTCGGCTATCCATTGCAATCCAGAAATTCTCTCTGCTAACTCCCTAAAAACCTGTGAGCAAATATCATCTCATTCAAGTAAAATCTTAACATTTTTGACAATTTATTCTACAATATATTCCATGCCTTAGTTTTGAGTGGGTTCTTCAAACTCCTATCCCACTACAGGTTACAACCAATTTAGGAATATTGCTAAGTTTTTGCATAACAAACACTGATACAGACAATTCATGACTTTTTCTCCTTGAGTAATCCGTCTATATTTATGCCAGCTCTCAGCCCCATGGATTCTCTGGCAGGCTTCCTGCTTCCGATAATTCTTTTAAAGTTGTCTTTTTATGGCTAGTTTAAACGCTTTTAGCAATTTTCTCATCAAAATCTTTTTTGGCTTGCCTTGCTGTGAATTAACTTTTAACTTCCCAGAGTTTGTGTCTCTTTGTACTTTCCTTATTTGAGCAGAGTTTTAGAGACATCTTCTTACTTTCAAGAGTTTCCTTCTTTCTCTTCCTTTAGCGTAGCCTTTTTTTCTAAGATCCTCTTCAAGTCCTTTCTGAGTTGCAATACACTTACTCTGAACCTAAAACATTGACTTGCAATGCACATTAACTGACATAAACAATTAGTCTGAGCCTTCAAGCAGTGTCCATGCTGTCTGCAATATTTTTATGCTTTTAGCCACTTTTTAGTTAATTATCTGCTAACTTTTGGGTAGTTTTACTAGAACGTACATTTTGGTGTTGTTTTTTTCTTTCGCTTTACAGGATATCAGATTTGACTACATTGTTATAGGTGACTGATAATTCTGTTTTAAACCAGTCCCTGTGGATGGTCCAAGATTAAATCAGGAGCTGTTTTTCTATGTCTTCATTCATGTGCTCTAAGGGGTACATCTAGTGGTGTTTGAACACTCAAACGTGTCATGGTGATACAATTTTCTGAATCTGAAGTAGACCTGGGAAGTTACAAACATTTGATATTACTCATGTTTTCCCCTTTGCCTCAGACTGCTGAATTGTCTCCCAGGCATATGGGGGAAAATCTCATACACTTTTGGGGAAATCAGCACATCTGAGTGGCTCTCTGAAGAGCAGTACAGGACTGCCTGCAGTGTGAAGAATAGCAGGAACAGAGGTCTGTGTGCATCTGCAGCCAAGCAGTCTTCTTGACATGGAGGATAGCCTGCACAACTGGAGTCCTTCAGATAACTGGAAGAAATCTCAGGTATCAGACCCTGATATCCGCTGAAGGAGCAACACAGTGTGAAAAACCATCCAGGATGGCATTAAGGACCACATCCCAACACAGCTGAACTGGAAGTCAAAAACTGACAGTACTCTTCTGGACCTCAGACTTAGAAAAAGCCAGTCAGGGATGTAAAGGTCAGGAGCAGCCTTGACTGTAATGACCATGAGATGGCAGAGGTCATGATCCTGAGCAGACAAGGCAAAAAGCAGCAGGATCAGAACCCTGGTTCACAGATATGCTTGGAACAATTTCATAGAATACAGCTGTGGAGAGAAGAGGGGTCAAGCAGAGCTGGTTGGTTCTTCTCCAAGCTCAAAAAGGTACCAACCCAATGAGCGGAATATCAAGCAAATGTGGCCGGAGATGAGCATGGATGAAAAAGACCTCTTCACTAAACTCTAACGTAAGCAGGATAAGCACAGGAGCAGAAAAAAAACCAAAAGGTGAAATGGAGCAAGAAGGACTTCTACTGGTACATGAGGACAGAAAGGAAAATGAGAAAATTTCTGTGCCTGCTTCATGATGGGGCAGCAGCTCCATTTGCTGTCAGCAAGAAAAGACACAGAAAAGCCTGAGGTTCTCAATGTTTTTCTTCTTAGTTATTAGCAACACTAGCCTTTAGGAATGAATCCCAGGCTCCTGAGACCTGAGAGAGAAAGTCTGAAGCAAAGAAAAGTCACCCATGCTAGAGAAAAATGAAGTTCAGGAACTCTTGAAATACACAAGCCAGTAGTGTCTGATGAATGCACCCAGGAGTGGCAAGAGAGCTGCTCAGTGTCATTGCAAGTCCATGCTCTGTTATTTTTGAAAGGTGGCCGTGCCACCTCTGTCCTTGGTGGTTTTAAGCACTCAACAGGACAAAGTCCTGAGCAATGCAGTCTGACACCAGAGGTGGCCCTACTTTGGCACAGAAACCTTCCAAAGCCCCTTCCCATCTCTGGATGGCTCCATGGTAGGTAGCATCTCATGGTGGCTGGCCCACTGCAGTCACTGGCTCCACTGGTTGACTGGGATGTCATTCACACTGCTGCCACACCCTTTTCTGCCTGTTTAGGTGTAAAATTTCCACACACACAAATCCCATGGTACACCATCTAAATTCATTTATACTCTATGATATTTTCTGTAATGTATTCATTCCGGTATGATTTGTGCACTGTTAGTACTGTCCTTCTGAAATTCTGCCTTTCACTCAAATTCTAAGATGTCTACAAAGCAATTTTCAATCTAGGCATCCTTTTTCACCCATTTTAACTTTCACACATACAGTCCAAGTCTGTCATCTAAAAAAAAAAACAACAACAAGGGGCATGCTTTGGCTCTAAAAATTACTATGTGTATTTCAGAAGTGTCAAAATACCTCACAAATATGCATGGGAGTTGCTGTCTGAGCTACTGAAAACTAATTTTTCAGGCACCTAATGATGGACTTTATGCATTCATGTTTGGCAGAACAGAGAAAATCACACAAAAAAATGAACTTTTTTTTTTTTTTTGCACATTGTTTTGCAAACAATACCACTCTTCAGACTAAGCTGTAAACTTGGCAGAGCGTGGGCAATAAGGAGATGGTCTTTATAAATATATGACTCAAAACTAGCTCCCGTAAGACAAGCTTATAAGACTTTGGGAAGCTTGGTAGGTTCTTAGCTTTAAGAATGGATATGCAAGGTTGCCTTCCCCAAAACAGGTTTGCTCATCTAGGAATTATAAGATTAAAATGTAGTCAATAAATTTCAATGTTTCAAATATTTTATAGAGGAAAAAAGTCCCTTTCTTTCATCTTGAAAACATAGGCACAGCTGTAGCTATTGTTTATATTTTTAATATGTATTTCTACAATATGTGTTTTTTACAATGGTACTCATTCATATAGAACTGAAGTTTCCTAGAACAAACGTAAAACCATTACAAAACCAAGAAGAAGAAAATCATTTCATGGCAACTTAATAGTAGCTCAATACACAGAGAATATTTGCAGGTACAGTTTGAGCACACAGTCTCCAGGAAAATGCGATAATAAGACAGATCAATATATTATTATATATCTTTATCTCCAATAAATAATCAAACCACATATTCCTTTCTGCAGCTGGCATAAATGAAATGTATTTTGACCAGGACTTCTTTTGTTGTTGCTGCATTAATTCCTTATACCACACTATTGTGTTGCCCGACAAACAAATTTCAGGCTGCTGTGGAGTTTTTGTCTTTGTTTTGTCTTTGCTTATTTGTTCTCACATACTGGATGCTGACTCACAGGAACTAATGAGGTAATTCGTAAACCTTCATAAGCAATAGACATGAGAATTAATCTAGTGCTAGTCTGGTGAAAGGGGAGAGGAGGATTACAGGTACATGGTTACCAGCCAACATGCATCCACAGGAGGCCTGAAATAATACCTGAATTCCCTCTTCCCCTAAATCCCACTTGAACCTTCCACATTTGCACTGCACTATTTTCTTCTTTGTGCCTCCTTGCCAGCAGTGCTATGCAGGGTATAAACTCTGCAGCAGATGTGATATTGCATCTCCAGCACTCCCATCCGTTGCACAAATGTCTGCTTGGAGCACCCCTGAAGGAGACTTCTCAAGGATGAAATTGTGCGAAAAACCCATAAGAGCTGTTTATTGCCTTACTACTCTTATTCTATATGATTCTTAGCAACAATGGTATGTTTTTGAGAATGCACTAAGTGACAAAGCAGGACTTCATTACTAATGTCATGTGTATTTTATTTTATTTTCTTCAGAGGAACTGAGGAGAGCAGTCCCTCATGTTTGTTAGTTTTATTCTGCAAGGAAGTGAGAGGGATAGTCTATATCTGCTGCTACGCTTTGTTTTTCACAGGGGAGAAGAATTCTTACTGGCTTTACTGTTGCTCTATTTTTCCTACTCGCATTCTAAGGAGAGACATCCAGGGAGAAGTCTGTGAAAATGTGTGGGAGGAGAAACACTGTTAAAGGCAAGAAAAGTGGTTTTATAATAACCCATGAGGAAAGTTTTCTAATGGGAAAACAAACTTTGGAGGAGAAACTAGTAAATGGAAATGTAATTATCAGGATGCTTGTATAATTACTGTCTTACCTGTATTATAAGTTTCCAGTTACATCATGAATTTTTATGGATAAGACAAATCTGTTTTGTTGTTCTATTACTTGGCAAGCTTTATGACTATCTCATTACACAATTCCACGCTATTGCTGATCTCCACTGGTTATCTGACCTTCCATCAGTGCTGTGCTGAGCAAGGGGTCCTTGGGAAAGCAGTAACCTTCAGCCTTGCAGTGGCCACACAGAAGTGAGTTCTCTTTGACATTTTCTTGACACAGATGCCCAAATTCTTTGTGTCATTAAAAGGCTACCATATCTTCTAAGATAAACTCACCAGACACATAAGACTTCAGGAGTTTTTACAGGATTCACTGACATTCATACACTATACTTGAGCTGATTGTTTATTGACAGGTCACAGAAGAATGTTCAAGCCCCACATTCCATGCCATATTTCTATGTTCTCAGTCCCTTCAATGCTGTCATAATAATAATGATGAAAAAACCCTATTAATCAGTAATGAGAAACTTCACATCTGGCTTATACTTTAGAGACGAGAAAGATGAAGATTTGATGTCCTACCCTGCAGAGAATAAATCTTCTCAAGAAAATCAAATGCGCTTTCACAGGACAAGGTTTTGTGGGTAAAAAGGAAAGGAGTGGTTAACATATAAATTAACTTTAGTAAGGTTTTAAGGGCAGAATCCGTAGAAAAGTAGCAAAACACTTCAGAATTAAAGCAAACCTGATCTTCAAGGAGCAACACAACAAACTCAGGTTTCTTGGCAGTAAGAGGAGAATGCTGAAGAAAGCATGTGAGAAAAATACAAAAGTGCATCAAAAGCTGGTCCAACGAAGAACAAAATAAACTGCTTCCCAAATCTGTAGTCAGTAAGACAAGATACAGCTTAAGCTGGTGCATGGAAGAGTTCATGCAGACATGAGGAAAAATGAGAAAAGCAAGTTAAACATTGAGGTATGTGTTGGATGCATAAAAGGTACCTCCATTATTAGAGACTTTGAAGAACTGGTTAGACAAACAAGGTCAAGAATAATACATCTTGATACTGCCTTCCAATGAGTTGATAGTGTAGATGTTACCTTAAGGCACCTACTGACCTTTCAATTTTATAATATATATATTTGGTTTTAGGTACTGAAAATAGCTGAACATATTTTAGTAGAATATGCTCTTCCTTAACAGTCCTGAGCTGATGAAAAATATCCTAGAATGTTTTTTCCCCCACGTTAGATATTTAATTAAACTGCATTCTTGCATATTATTACTTCTGCTTTTTTAATCACCTTACTTTTTTCCAAGGGTTAGGTTGTTTATAAATAAAACCTCATTTTCCAGTCACTAGTAAAGGGTTTAGAAGACATTCAGTATAAAATTGTGACAGGAAAATGATCAGCTTCATGTAGGAATTGCAGAAACCTGTGCGGACTCTGTATCTGTTTCAGAGAGTTTAGAAACTCTATCAACCTAAAGAAGACATGCAAGGGCAGAGGGAATAAAAGTTATCACCCTCACATCCTGGTAATTAGCTGCCACCTTGTTTTAAAGACAAGGTGTCATTCAGCTATTTTACCTGACCTATTCATTATCTCTTTCCCAAGCTTGTAAAACAGTAGAATAATGATTTCATTTATATGATGATGTTAACTGTCCAGAAGGAGAGATCCTGAGATCATAAATTAATTTCCCAAAAGTCACCCATTACTTACTAGTAATATCTTAAACACTTGGATTCATCTGAGTCAGATACAATATCCATATTCTGCTTTGCTGTTTGGAGTATATATTAGGCAATGTTTGCACGATTTGTACATAAAAATTTTGTGTTTCACATATCAGGGTTCTAAAAACACTTTAAATGTGCAAATATGACAGAATAGTATATTTAATTTTTCATTAAACAAATTGTGCACTTTCTGTTTCAATAGATTTTTAACAATCCATTTCATTGCAGATAATCTGTAAAAATTTTTGAAGACAGGGCTCCTGGACCTGATTTTGCAGAGGTTTACACAAATATGTGGGCACAGGAAGACAACACATCTCTTTTTGGAGATTTAATGAGACTTTGAGCCAAGGAGGAGGTATAACACACATGAATTGGATTATCAGTGACAAAGGACACATTAATAATAAGGCTAAGAGCTGTAGCAATTAATTCAAAGGAGCTTAAGCAAGCACTGTGGCAAAGCCTACTTCCAGGTGATTCTTAAATAGAAGGCACTGAGCAGGTCACTGTCATTGTCCTGTGAAACAGTTTGCCAAACCATTTTACTGCCGCTCTTCTTTTCAGCTTGCCTCATTCCCTTGGATCTCAGTTCCCCTAGGCACTGCAAAGCTCCCCATTATCTCCAGTGCATGGACCTGAATGCTGATACTGGTGGCTATGGCTTAAACGGAGCTCGTCCGTCATACCTGAGAAAGGATAAAGCTGGGAAGAAGCTTAAAGTTTGTGGCTTTATTACCTGATTATGAGAACAGCGTTGGGATGAAGGTTGGCAATATCTACAAAAGAAAAAGATAAAAGCAGGAAACAAAATACACTGGATTTGAGGAAGCAAGCCATCATACAAAGTGATTAAAAGGAATGAGAATTTACTGACGTAAGAGGAAATTGTGCATGATATATTTGCAACTCGTTTCAACATAGTAAAATACATTGTGATAAAAACATTCTCATCAGTGAAACAAATGTAGACATTAGCAATGATACAGTAAGAGGCAAAAAAATATCAAAAACATTATGTAAAGCAGTATTTATAAAATCTAACTAGAAAGAGGTAACGATATGACATGCCATGCTAAAAATCTGTTTATCTTTGTAAGAAAAGACAACATTACTAATATTAAAACCTTATATGTAGAAAAAAAATACCCCAAACATTGCCTAAGACCCGATGCATTCGCATGAGCTATCCCATTTTAATACATGGAAATACTTATGTGAGTAAACCTCTTTATATCAGTTTTAAAGCGGCAGGATTTTAGGGAGTATTTATTTTGGGGTCTCTAACCCCTCATATTTTAAGTTGTTTCTTCTGCTGGTTGAGCTCTGTCACCATTAGCAGCAATAGGAACCTCAGCTGATGTGCTGTGCTATCACCTGTTCACACTTTCTGTGTTCTTCTATTGCAAGAGGAGAAACTGCTGAGCTGTGGCATTTGCAGAGTGGAAGCCACCAGGAAGGCTCCACTGGGTGCACTCATTCCTACCTGCCTGCCAGCATCTTGGGGAGTGCCTCTGATATCCTTGTGCAAGTCAGACTCTGTGCTCTCAGTCTTGGATTTGGGAGCCAGGTATCCCAGTGTGCACAGAGCAGTTACTCAAGACACTTTCCTCTGATTTCAGTGTGAAATATGTTCAAGGAACTCACACCTCTGCCAGTGCTTGGGAGCTGTCATTCTGTGTATATCACACTTATCCAACACTGTCAGGGTGTGAGAGACCTCATCTGATATCCTCATGCTGCCACTGGGGATTTTTTGTTACTGTGTACCTTGACTAGCACTATTTTCCCACTTGCTCAAGGTGGGAATGAGGAAAGGTATCAAAATGGGCCAGAATGACCTTCCTTCTCACAGGAGCTTCAAAGTTTGCATGCCTTGCTTGATTGTACGAGATGGACATTAAGGGATATAAGTTATATTTAATATAAAGGATACATTCATTAGAAAAAGGTTTTTCATGCTGAGAATGGTTGAGCCCTGGAACAGGCTCCCCAGAGGTGCTCACAGCACTAAGCCTGTCTGAGTTCAAGGAGAGTTTGGACAATGCTCTCAGGGCACACGGTGTGGTTCCTGGGGTGTCCTGTGCAGGGTCAGGAGTTGGACTCGATGATCCTGATGGCTCCCTTCCAACTCAGCAAATTCTGTGATTCCAAGAAATGACCACTGAAGCAGTGAATCCTGGCAGCACCATATTTACTGATAGAATTAATAATATAGATAATTATTTCAGGGATAGGTAGCTGTATCTCTCCTTTCTTATATTTTTGCTTTATTTTCTCTATGCTGCCTTGTCAGCCATCCTTTTTCTCCTGGCTGCTATCAAGAGTATTAGTGTTCACATTCTGTGTACCTGTCAGTATCTTCTCTCTCTGCCTGTCTCTTCTAACCTTCACAAAAACACCTGCTCCATCTTAAAGGTGTCTAATCCTAAGGTTCCTGTCCTAAGCACTGGAATAGTTTCTGTTCTTCCTTATCCTCCCTCCACTGCAGGTTTTTTCTACCTTTTCCCCCATGAGATCATTTGATTGAATAAAAGGATTTTCTTGGATCTAAGGATTGAGTAGAAATGTGTGATGTAAATGGCAGTGATGTTTAAATGAGTGTCCAAATACATTTATGGGAAACCAACAGAGAAAGCAGATTCTTCACTTTCTCATATCAGAAGATCACATCAGATTATTAGAGGCAAAAAAATAGCTGAAGAAACATTTCCTAGAGCTTACAGCAGCATAACATCACTGAAAATCGTCAAAGATCAGCAATCCAGAGAGGAAAACTCTCAGCAAGAAAAAATAAATTTGCTTGGGGTGACAAAAGCCACTCTATTTCCCGGGGCAAGGAGACGTAGGAAATTCTGCAATTTGAGACTGGGGTGAGACCACACCAGCACTGGAGGATGCACCTGGAAACCAGCTCCTTACAGCACGCAATCTGTCATGTCCCGAGTCCATTCCTGCACAACAGAGAAGCAATGAGGGAGAATGTGCTGATGGAGGGTAAAATCTTCCAAGGAGACACAGAGAAAGAGAAATAACAAACCAAAATCTGTTAACCTGTACATGACTATTAGAGGGACAGACTACGTACCCTAGATTAGAGAGGGGTACTTCTCTCTCACTCTTCACCCTCTTATCAACCCTCAAAGCAGAACTGCAAGCTTCTACCCTCTTTGCAATAGGTTTTAGCCCAGAAATATGAATCACAGAGTGATTGTAGACCAATTACTGCCATAGTAAGGAAAGATCCTTTCAGGGACAACTGAGGCCAGGCTCTCCAAAGGCCACCTTTGTCCTTAGGCTCCATCATTTGTTGCCCACAGCATTGCATACATGAATTGGCTATGAGCAGGCAGCTAATATTCTCCAGCTTTTGCTTCATTGAGGTTGAGGGACAATATAATTCCTACTCCTGAGAGGGAGACAGGTGATGTTTTTGTCCCACTGCAGGTGCTCACACAGAGCATGGAGCAGAGAGAGTGGCACAAAAAAAAGAAATCCAGTCAACACCTGCCATGAAGCTCATTATTTACTTGTTTAATGTGTATAACTTGTTTGCCGCTGTGTAGGGCATCACATCCACACTTGGAGGCAAATCACTCAATGCCCTTTAATTTTTTCCTAGTAGTGTCTCTTTTAGGACTCTTGCCCCACTTTTTTGTCTTTTGAGAACTCTTGCCCCACCTGCTTTGGTGGAGAGTGGAGGAAATGGTGATGAACAGAGTTCACTCACAGTGTTTGGTAAAGATTTATGAGGCTTCTTCTCACTTCTGCCGTAACTCTCTGCGAATAAAATCAATGCTACTTTCTCACTTGGCAGAAGAATCTCACACATGATATATGGAAATTATTGTCTCAGTGTATGTGATCTGAACTCTAACAATTTCATTTCCTTCCCCTTGCTCCTCTGCTTCCAAGCTAACTTCTCCTTAACTTGTTGTTACTGTTCAGTTACAGTCAAAGCAACTCTTCTCACATTGTATTTACCTTTGAAGGTCAGTGCTACCTATTCCACCACCCATCTTTCATTGAGATCTGTAAGGGCCTTATATAGCTTCACTATATCTTTTTCCAGTCAGTCCAGAAAAAGGAATCACTTCACCCTATGAATCTTATGAGGATTGGCATGCTGTCATTCACATAAAGTTACTGGGTAAAATTTGTTTTCCATCTTCACACATGACAATTATACTTGTGTTAAAAAAAAGAATAGTAAGTATAAAATTAGCTAGGATTCAAAAACATGAGACCAGCTAGAAATATATGGAAAACATACAGTTAGCATCCTTGGCACCATAACATAACAGCATTATAGTGACAGAGATTTATGATTTTAGGGAAGTTATGATTAATTTTTATTTTAGTTCAACTAAAACTGTATTACAGACTTGAGGAAAATGTGTGGTGGAACTGTGGTCTTCCTAAATGTACTTATTGCCTTGTACACAATTTTTTTTAGGGAGTATCCCAGGGATCAATACTGAAGGAAATATTGGCTAATATCTTCATTAATTTTCTAGATGTTTGGAGAGAGTGGACCCTTCACAAGTTTGCAGATGATACAAAACTGGGACAGGTGGTTACCCCAACAGTTGGGTGTGCTGCCATTCAGGGGAATCTGGACAGGCTGGTGACATGGGCTGAGAGGAAAGTCATGACATTCAACAAGGGGAAATACAAAGTCTTTCTCTTGGTGAGGAATAATCCCTGACATCAGGGCGGGTGGGGGGTTACACGCTTGGAAGCAACACTGAAGAGAAGGATCTGGGCATCCTCAAGGGCTGACCATGATCCAGAGATGTGCCTTTGTGACCAAAGACAGTCAGCAGCCTCCTGGGCTGCAGACACAGCGCAGGCAGCAGGCTGAGGGAAGGGATTTCCAGCACTAGTGAATTCTCCAGCAATTGTAATGCTGGGTTCAGCTCTGGGCTCCCCAGGGGTACTGGAGTGAGTCCAGCAAAGGGCCATGAAAGTAATGAAGGGACTGAAACGTCTGAGAAGAGATCGAGACACCTGAGACTGCTTAGACTGGAGAAGAAAATTTTAGGGGTAACTCATCAATGTATTGATGCACAAAAGTGCCAGGACAAAGGAACTGTTCAACTCATTGAAGTTGAAAAGTGGTATGTTTATTGCAGTGCTGGGCACATGTGAGGTAATCCTCCCAAAAGCATGTGCAAATTCCCAAAGCATTAGCTTGCCTTTATACCCATAAAAGCCTTACATATTCATAAAAGTCCCCAAAACACCTATACATATTCATTTCCTGGCCCTGCCTCTCCCCATTTCGTATTAATATGAGATGAATGTCCATTACAGCTGTGTAGTGTCTCTTCTTAATTGGGTCGGTGGTCTCTGGAAATGGGTCAGTGGTCCTCTGAAGATGAAGTCAGTCGTCTTCCTCTTTACCTTGTCCCATTGCCAGGGCTCCTTGACCCTCCAAGTCATGGTCCTGGCTTCCTCTCATGGTTCCATTTTTCTCAGAGGCCAGGTGTGTTTTCGGTTCTTGGTTCTTCACAATACTGTGTATACTCCCTATTGCTTCTAAAAACATAACTGGATCAAATGCATGATATATTGTCTTCGCTCTAGCTACTCCAATTCTACTCATCTGCTAATAATTAAACCTCTAGCCTCTTCTAGTCCTCTTGTTAAACCCCTTAATCAAAATATGCTACTTTTATCTTGCTAACTTCATTTCTAACTTGTAAATCTTCTAATCCCTGATTCAGTGTAGAATGCTTGTTAGAAGAGAATGAAGAGAGTGCCATATTCTCTTCACTGGTGCCCAGTAACAGGACAAAAGGCAATGGGTACAAACTGAATACACATGAAATTGCACCTGAACACGAGAAAACACTTCTTTTACCATGAAGTTGACCAAACACAAGGATACGTTGTCCAAAGAGGTATATCCACCTGTGAGATACTCAAAAACCCAACCGGATGCAATCCTGAGCAAGTTGCTTTAGTAAGGGTCAGACAAGAAAATATCCAGAGGTGCCCTTTCAGTCTCAGTGATTATGTGACTCTTCAGCTGAACTTTTTTGAAACTTCTTCTTTTTGGTTCCTTGTCAAGAAAAAGTAACGGATGTTCCCACACCACCTTATGATCACAGAACTTCTCCCTCAAATAGGATATAAGAATCCAACACCAAGACAGTGTAGTTTTTCAAGGCTGCTATCTTGTAAGCAATTAAGCATCTTTGTTTTGTATGAAAGGCAACATTAATTAAATCTGGAGTTTACATTAAGGAGGAGTTTACTCCAAACTTTATTAAGTAAATCAATACATCAGAGATTCCACACTCCCTCTAAAGGTAATAGAGCCTTACCTGAATACCATGAGATCTGACTCAGGGAGTTCTGGGCACCTCATGCTCCCAGTGACAGCCCTACAACAGGACCACGTGATTCTGCTTTGCCCCAGTCCACATTCTTCAGGAGATGTCCATCATGGTGTGTTTGAAGTTTCCTTGGGCTCAGCTGATGGCAGTAGGTCCCATGTGTTGCCGAGCCCACATGTTCTACATTCACTACCAAGACATTGATACCCAAAGCTTTCATGATATTTAGCAAAAAAGGGAAGGAGGGGGTTGGGGGGGTGCGTAAGGGTGGTAATGAAGAATTTGAGTATAGAAATGTTCTGCAGAAAATTAGATAATTTATGTTACCCAAAGTTAACACAAAAACATAAACAAATACAGAAGGCTGCACAAATTATCTTCACTCTACCCAACAAGTTAAGTGTAAGTAGGGATGTGCTTTTTAATTCTTTCACATTTTTTTATAGGCTTAATGTCCGTCAGATTAAACAGCCGTGAAATTTTTAGGTGTGAGATCTGAAGTCGTTGCTATCAGCATGTGAAAAAAATTGCAAAGCACTCTGATCTGAAATAATTGGAAACTGTCTACATGACTGCAAAGGAAATGAGAAAAACATCAACTTTGAACAATACTTTTATGATACCCGAGAAAATAAGATGCTCGTGTTATTGCTTGTTTATGAAATACTACGTAAAATAATCTCTTTTGCATAATCTGCGCTAATTTCATGTTGTTTGTTCAGATTTGCTCTTCAGTGCTGGTCTACTGTCATCCACAAAGTCTACTGAAATCATTAGAGATAGGTTCATGCCAAGATTTGAATGGTCTTCTCATCCAGAAGGTTGAATTGGACAAAGTACTGTGCAGTTTATCTCCACCTTTAATCCCTTACTTCAATTCCAGGGGAAAAAAGCAAATTTCAGAGGACAGAAGGCAGCAGCAGGGCTTCCATCATGGACGTGTGAGGACTGTGGTTGTGTTAGGTGCCCACAAAGCCACTTACACTCTTCAAATAATTTGTGAATCTTTCCTCGACTTCAGCAACTCAACTTTGGATAGGGCACTCACTCTCTTGACTACTGTTAAAAGCACTTCAGATAATTAAAACTGGCACAGCTGGGAGCAAAGATTTAGAGCCGCTTGAACTCATGGAAAACAGAATTGCTTCTTAAGTCATCTTTAGTAAGACATGGTCACTCCAACACCTGCTCTGATCTAAGTTATCAAATCAGTGATCTGTATCTACTGCCACTTTTCCTGCCTGGAAAGTTTACAGTGACAGAATGTCCAGCTAAG
Organism: Bombycilla garrulus; assembly: GCA_013400315.1. Classification (NCBI taxonomy): domain Eukaryota; kingdom Metazoa; phylum Chordata; class Aves; order Passeriformes; family Bombycillidae; genus Bombycilla; species Bombycilla garrulus. Next base: position 712,561 of record VXBU01018925.1, on the reverse strand, counting down.
TCTTTAGATGAGCCTTTAAGAAATTAGTTTAGAATTTACTGCAATATATGCAAGTCATAAAGCAGACAGAGACACTAGTATTTGGATTCAAAATGCATGAAACCACTATTTTTTCTGCTGATCCCATTCACTTTTTGTCTCTCTTTTCCACTTTCATGACAGAGCTCACAGGAAAGTCATTAGAGATTGGCAGCTCTCTCCTTGTTATGTGGCCAACTTCCTCCATGAAATCAGTTACTTAACTGCCCTCTCTATATAAAGATATGTTGGGGCACAGAGGAAAATGCTATGTTTTAATAGAACACTAAAAATATGGGGTTTAATTCACCTTTGTGATTTGATAACTTTTACCACACACATCATTAATAAATCCTTCATGCAATTTCCCTAAACTAGTATTTTACTGCTATCATTTTTTTCTTGACCTCATGTTTGAATTTAAATAGCTGCAAATTCATATCTTAAAAGCTGAAGAAAATGCACAGAGAGAACTTCTGAATTTGCCATTGAGACTCAGGAAATAGAGTCTGGTGCCAGGGCAGTAAAAATGCAGGGTCCAGGGTTATGAGCAAGCCTCTCTGTGAGGTGAATATTGACAGAAGGACTATACCTCTCAGACAAAGATATTATATCAAATCCCAATATCACATCTCAATATCTTCGCTTTTCAAGGCAATAGAGATTAAGAGCTGACATTTCAAGACCAAGCCAGAGAACCTACTGATTAAACACTAATCCAAAATGTCCTTTCTCTGCCATAGTCAAGGAGGAGAGTGAGCTATATTAAAGGGAGAGTATAATTCTGTTGATTGATTTGCAGAGCTGTTGCATATTTCTCAAGGTTATGACATAAGTTTGCACTGAAATGTGGAAGTTTTGGTGTGTTACAACATGAGAACAGAAAATACAACATACTTTTTTCTAGTGATAGCTAGTTAGCTTTGTACGTGTAGATCACTTATGTTCTCACAAATCTTATTCTTGAAATATATCATCCAATCACAGATGTGTTCAAAGAAACCTTGAAAACAGATTTTTAAACACTGTTAAGCTGATTAGACTAGTAATATATCTTCTTTTCTTAGGGTTGGATGCAGCCTTCCTTTGATGTAAGAGTATCTTCTGGCAGATGACTTGGTACACCTAATTCATTCACCACAATTCAGCTCTGAAGTTGCTATGGTCAGCACTCAAATAACAGAAACCCAGGGATTATTAAATCTGTGCAAATAGTAAAATTTTGAAAACCAGATGCTGAGATGACTCTTTGACTTCACATTCATGAATTTGTTTGTTCTAATGTTTTAAGAGAGAAATATAGATTTGTTGCAAAATAGGTGCTACTTCAGTGCAAGAGCTGTCTCCTGCACTGCATTTTAGCAAAATGCTTGGCCAGAATATTACATTGCTTAGGGACCCAGAAGATATCAATTACTGTAAAACTAAGCAGACATGAGAAAAATATCTGTTGAAGATATTTGAACCTGTCCTTTGTAAAAAAGCTTGAGGAATATAATTCCCTTACAGAATACTCTTTTCTGTGGTTCTGTTCAAATCATTGCACTTACATTATACAAAGAAAAGATGATTTTTTTCTGATCTCAGCTTGAAACAGAAGCCATGGCAATACCTAAATGTTTGAAATATGACCCCTGAAGGCTATGTCTGTGATTTCTTGTTCCTATTGCATCTCTACTGAAGGAGTGATTTGGTTGAGTTCCCTCCTTGTCATTAAAGTGCTTACATCCAAATCACCTACCTTTCTGTCAGGTGTGTCAAGTACAGGGCTTTGAGAGCGGCAGGAAAGGAGTGCAAAGGTACACACAAATACCCCACTCACCTTTTCTTGTTCCTGTTTGGTTGTGGGTTTTGTCCCCTTTTTAACCCTATATCCACAAATTCAGAATTTATCAGTCCAGCAAGTGAGAAACATGGGCACATAAATAACATACACCACGTTTTATAGCACATTGGTTGCATGCCTATACATTTATTTTTACTGCAAGCAATTAATGAATAAATTACTGAAAAAAATTCAGAGTAAGAATTGAAGCCACATTTAAAGCCCTTACAGGCAAAGTCCCTCATCACAAGGCTTCACAGCTTCATTCTTTTTGACATTTTCTTGCTGGTGAGTGTGAAGCAACCACACTGAATGGCTCACAACTGGATCTGCCTGGGGTAGTGCAGCAGTGAGATAATTTCTTGTCAGTTTTTTTTACTTTTTGGAGCTGAATTTTATTTCCTTACTGCAAAGATACAAAGATACATTGAACCTGTTCCTGTCCACTGGACATGTGCTACAATCACCATATCCAACAGCTTTGCCTTAAAATTGTATAGAAGTGTGATATGTATCACATATGTAAAGGGTTCTGGGCATGAGAGAAGGGTCCCAGACACATTCGGCCCAAGAGCAGGAAATAAGGAGAGATAAATGAGGGCCTCAACCAGCATCAGGTCCCTTTGTGTGAAGAAGCAAGACCCTAGATCCCCCACAGACATCTATATAGGGATACCTAAAGTCAGGAAATTAATGAAATATTTGTAGATGGAATATCACTGGTCCAGCAAAATGGTTTAGTCTTCAGTGTAACTTTTTTAAATGCTTTCATAAGAGCAGGAAATAAATTTTATAGAAATATTATTTTGTCAAAATATGCCACCTTCCTGTGATACTACACAGTGCATTCTCTGTTACCAAATTCTTCTAGCCTTCTTGGTGGAAAAGGGAAACTGAAACCAATGCTACCCCAAGGAGATCCTTCTGCTTCTTGCAAAATGTGATTGATAAAGACTGTACTGGTGTCAAGTCCCTGAGGGCTAAATAGCTTTGCTTGCAAAAATCTCTTTAAGCTGCTGCTGCTTTACCCTCTCATTCCCACCTGTGCTTGATGTAATTTATACAGGCCCAGCTAATGATTGCACCAACCTAAGGAGGGTCACAAACTGCTGCAGAAATTGGAAACTGAAGGATCATGCCTCAGACAGGTTTTACTAAAGACTGTTTTCATGCAGACAGCTGACCAGGGAACTCAGTTTTCTTACTGAGCTGCAAACGAAACTACCCCTGTTTCCTTGAACCCTTCTTGGATCTCAGCTGGTTTGGGAAGGGTGACACCTGTTACTCTGCTTCTAAACCAGCAGAGATTTCACCCCCAAAGTCTCCTGTTTGAGCAGTAACCAAATATAATCTCTGTTTCAACTGTGTGATGCTATGAGATCAGTCTCACAGAGGGTCTCTGGCTTGAGAAAGAAGGCTAGATGCGATGAGGACTTTCTTCTTATTCGCATCTGTCACTTTTATCTCACTCTGTGAGTGAACATCTTGTTCCCACCAACTGCAAATTTCAAGATTTTGGCTTTTGCTTTGCAAGACATTCCACTGAAGCCACAGATTAGGTGCAACATAGACATGATGATTATCAGATCTTGCCCCAGACAACAGCAGAGATGTCAGCAGCACAGAAAATGTTACATTTTTTGGCCTCTTTACATTTCAAAAACTGAAATATCAGTGAAACACTTTCTGAAAGGGCACTCTGATTTTGAAGGGAACAAAGCCCTGCCCCTGTGCTATCCAGTGCTATGAGATGAACCAAAGTTACAGAGACGTTCTGCAGTTCACAGCAAGTTGTGTTGGTTCATCCCATGCAGAGAGGGCCTTAAATTGTTTTCTTAAAGAGCCTCCCAGCATGAGGCAAAGATAAGAGATACATAAAATGAATACATTATATGTCCTTAATTGAAACAAAAACCAAACAAAAATACCCAAACCCCAACAGCCAGGCACATGTTTTGCCTGCTAAGAGAATCTTTTGGGTGTTGATTAAACAGAGCTGGAATTTATAACTATGCTAAATTTTTAATATTTAGTGGTTAACAGACAACATATAAAACAACTTTAGAAACAGGAAGACTCCTCCATGTCTCCTTCAGTCTGTTAACTTTGTCAGCTGCTTAGCCCCATGCTGTATATAGGTGGTCTGAGAGACATATTCAGTGATTTAATTGGGCAATGGCTATGAGTGAATAGATGGAGAATATGCAGATCTGCAGTGGTATCTGGCTTTTGCCACTTTTGTTGGCCACAGAGAAGCCAAGAAGGGCCATGTCTGAGCAGTACTTTTAGGAGGGATAGCACTTACCACATGAGAACTAAAAGCAACCTCTTCTTTCTTCTTCCTTTCTCTATGTGTAAAGCCTCTTTTAGTTCATCCATTTGATTAAACAGAAGGAGAATGCAAACTCATCAAATGTATCTGTAATATATGAGGGTGCAGCTCTCCTAACTTAGGAAATTGCATCTCATTCTACTAAAGATAGGTTTGGCTTCAGCTTTGCCCAGAATACATCTTCCTTCATAATTTTATTCCATTTAATCAGAGTAGTGGGTTGAGTGGTACAGGAAAAACATTAAACTATTCTCAAAAATGTAGAGAACATGGTAGCAAGTGTGCCAAAGCAATTATGTTTTCTCTCTCCCCCAAATGTGGTAGCTGCCATTCACCCTCCCAGAATGACTATGGAGTGGTCATAGCTGCAAACAGTTGAAGTCGACTATAAAGACAGATCACAAAGGACACCTGAACACTAAGACTGATCATCTCTAGCAGTAATGCTTGAGTTTACAGCTTTCTATACCTTTCTCTGGAAAATATTTATACAGGGAGAGCCCCCCCATCCCAGGAGTTACATTTCCTGCATCAGGAATTATCCACTTTGGGTGGCCATTGTTTTTGTCTAAAGCACTCACAACTTCTTCGCCTCCAACAAAAACAGCATCTTTCAGCCCAGCAATAGTCTGTATTGAATTCCTTATCTTTTTAAAGTTGCATTTTTCAGGAAATGAGGATAGGGCAAGAAGAGAAATATGACATACTGTCAATTTTCTCTTGAGCCATATCTGTAATGTACTCTGTGGGATCCTGTTACTTTAGGCAGCCACTCACGATTGAGGGATTGCAGCATGTCACCTTTAATTGGCATATCATAAAACAGTTTTTAAGGCATTGAACTTTAAGGGATTTAAATCTCTTTAATGCTTCTGGATGGCAATCTCACAAGGTTCATACTGAGGCCAGACCCTCATAATAAATAGAAATAAGGCAAAAAAGCAATAACACGAATTAATGACATGGATTGTAGAAAAAGTTTTGAAACAGTTGAAATAAGATCCCTGTGAGTTCTGAGGTTCCTAATAAGCCACAGCAGTAAGTGGGAGGAAGGAGAAGAAATTTCTACTCTTTCCCCATGCTGAGTTAAAGTCATTTATTCCTCTCCAAGGAAAAGAATTTATAAATTTCAGTACAGGCAGATCCAGATGTGTAAATCAAACCTACACAAAGGAAGGACCCAATCCAGCAATCAGACTTACATAGACTGAGGTACAGCAATATGAAAACCATGGAATTGCAGTAACAGAAGGATACACCTGAGGAAATGAGAGTATTACCATCAAAGTTGGTAATAATTAAGATATTTAAGACACTCAGGTACACAATGTAATGTGAGCTAGCTAGGGAGATATGGTAGCTGTCTTTTTCTAAATATCCATAATAACCATGTAATTTCCAGAAGTCTGTGGGTATCTAAAAAATGTACATAGACATAAGTACTGGAAAAAGTGGTCATTTTAACTAACTCTAGCATTTTCCTTGCAAATTCTTGGTAAGGTAAAACCAAGACCCAAGATGTTTATGTAACTGAGTTTGCTCAATATGCAAGCATTTAAAAAATTATGTAGGCACTGTGTGTCATTAATAAACATTTTCAAAAAATGAAAAGCTCTGCCAAAAATTGCCACCCATAAACTTAGCAGCGTGTATTTGGATTTCAGTGCACCAGGTGAGGTAGGAGGAAGCTGCTTTCGATAGCACATTTCTTCTGCTACCACAGAGTCAGCCAAATAGACTCTTTTCAGAATATTTTTTGTATCCAAAATAAAAATACTATCACACAAACCTGTTTTTCATTTATTAAATCCTATCACAGGTGATAATGGTGGGGTTTTTTTAATTGGAATTTACTTTAAGTGTGTTTTGGTAGGTTTTAATGTCTGACCTAAGTTTATTTTCATTAGTTTGAAGCTGTTACTGTTATGCAAAGTACTTCAGTGCATGTATTTGTAAGTACCCTTGTAAATTTGCATGGTACATAAGTACAAAAAAATTTCCATAATAAATGCTAGTCCTTGGAGCAGCAAATTCATTCTTGATTATATAAAACGTTTTTCCTCATTCTATCTGAATTATTCCAATGACTTAACAACCTCTTTCTGCCTATGTTAAAAGGATAAACAAGTATGTCACTTGTAATTACTATAATCTTTCTGTCCAAAATCTCAGTCACAGCTGACTGAAGTTTTGGAAACTTCAACTTCAAGAAGAAAATGCCTTTCATATTACTTACCCGAAAACTATAATTGCCAAGTTACTCTCAAAATCCTATAGCCAAAGAAATTTCCAGTGTTTCCTTTTCACAGACCCTTCCCCAGCTCTAAAAGACATTATCCATAGAATCACGATGATTTCTGTATTTAGGGAAGTCCATCTGTTAGGTCTTAAATTATTCACGTGGCCCCTTTCCTCAGATCAAGTTTGTATTTAGCAGGCTTCCAGGAGTAGCACCTGGTGTTCACCCAGACCAAACCTTCAACTGAGAGTGGTGAAAGTCAAGGACTTTGACTAATGGTCTGCAGTGACCAGATCAAGGTTGAATCAACCTTTCATACACTGAATCAATATTTTAAAGTTGGGCTCAACCTGCGCCAAAGCCAAACTGGGGACTTCTGTCCTGTCCTTCACAACAGAATGAATGATAACATAAATGGTTTAGATACATNAAAAAAAGTTCCCTGCAGCAATCTGAGCATGTACTCAATTTACAGCTGAAAATTATTATTTCTTAATTAAAATTAATAGAAACAAAAGACATTTGAAGGCAACTTCTATGGTAAAAAGACAGATACAAAATTGGAGGACCTTGATCTTTTAAGAGAAAGCTTGAGGGACTGGAAACACTTGAAAAACAGCCTTGTGAAAGTTTTGGAAATTCCTTAAATTCATGGCCGCCTGATCAGATAGAATCAGTGTGGCAAGAAACTCATCAGCCAAGCATGAGGAGGTTGTTGCAGCATCTGGACACTGAGGCTAGGAAAAAATGGGATCTACATGTAAAAAAATGTAATTTGATAATTGCAGAGAGAAAAGCAAGGGAAAATGGCAGATTGCAGGGTTGAAGCATAGAGAGGATTGAATATAGCTGAGATTGTGGCAAGCAATAAAATTAGAAACTAATAGGTGACTTTAGGGAGATGAGCTTTATTAGCTCAAGATTGGGATGGCTGAAAGTAGGGAGAAAAGAATCATCTTACCTGGAACAAAACATTTGGCATTCTCTCTAATGTTTCCCTACGTAGTCATTGTCAAGCTGTCTTTGAGCAACCCTAAAACCATTCTTCCTTTCTGTTTAGCCTTATGAGAGACCAAATACACACACCTCACCATAAGACTTCAAGGAAAAACTTATTAGCAAGGTACAATAAAGGATCTGAAGACAAGGACAGGAAAAAAATACCCACTAGATGAGAAGCTATAAACAAGTTGTAAGGGCCTGTGATGCCCAGGGCTTTGGGTATGCTTCAAGGCAGGGAATATCTCTATTTTTGTTCAGCATCTGCCATGACGATTGCCTCCACAATAAAAATGCTACCATGTATATTAAGGAAATCTGATCTTTCACTGGGAGAAAAATCTACTTTGAATCAATGAGCTGCAAAAGTAGCATTTCAAAAGCCCCAAAGCCATTCACTCACAACCTCTAAGGGTGCACATCTGTACTTGGGAGAGACTGAGATGCAAAAGCATCTTAAATGGAACCTGCCTTCTAGGAAGAGATGTCAGTTTGACTCAAAAAGTCACTCTGGGACTTTCATAAAAACAGGTGCACACATCTCAGTGCAATATTTCCTAACAGTAGGTCTGACATAAAGGTTATCTCAGAATGCACCTTTCTTGTGCTGGGCTAACACAATCAGCCTGGATCACTGCTCTGTGCATCTGTCCCAGCTCCCAATTTGATATTGCAATGTTTTAAGCTTCCTTCACAGAGGCATTATGTGTGGGCTTTGCTAAGGCCTCCAAAGTTTAGTGTGCACCAGTTTGTTGCAGAACAGCTGTCGAGTAAAAAGTCCAGAATGTACAGTAGGTGAACAAGGACATTTAGCAGAAGTGCCCCAAAATAACAAACATGCATGTTTAACAAGCTTTACAAAGCTTCCACAAAAAACAAATACAGATACTACTTGCATGAGCTCCACAGGTGTTCTGAAGATATTTCAGTGGTACTTGCTGAAGACGACTGTACATTGAGGAGACATCAATCCCCACAGCAGTTAAACTGAGCAGTCAGGCCCATGCTGGGCTGTGCAATGCTGTTCTGCAAGCCCAGCCTGGACTTCAGGCACTGTTGTGCCCCACAAAGGTCTGGGATCCAGGATAAACTCAGCCAGTCTGCTGTAATGGAGGAGCCTGCAGGCAGATCCCACTTGGCACCAGGGATTAGGCCATCAGCATAACCCCATTTTTCTCTAAAAGTACAGCAAGAAATCCCTAAGTTTGACAATAGAAATTATGAATAGAGCCACTTTCTTGTAGGAAAATTCTATAATAGCTCAAATAATCAAAATGGACCGATCTCTTCCACAGGCAAATTCTGTACTTTGTGGATCAGAGGCCACTTCAACTGCACAAACTGTGGTTTCTGGCATCTAAAGGGAAGTAAGATTATCAATACTACTTTATCCTCCAGTGTTAGTGCTAATAAATAGTATTTTAAATGATGCCTTATGGAGTCTGAGTGCCTTTCTTACAAGGATCATAATGGACCATCACCTCCAGGACAGGAAGATTTTTGATTCTCAAAATGAATAAGATAACCACATCCTTTTTAAAAGACATAGAGCATTTAAGATCTGCCCTTGCCAACTGCAATCTATATTTAAAAACAGCAATGCATGGGAGACTTTACATGGATTATTAAGACAGGTTTCCTCTTCTCTATAATCAGCCCTATAAAACTTAATCATCTTAAGCCAAAGCTTAGATTCCCTATATATTGAGCAAAGCGGTGATTCAATATGGATGGATAGAAATCCACTCCTTTTTAAGATAGGTATTCAGAAAAGACAAAAATAAGCTTCCTCTGCAGATGCACTTAGTGTGTCCACAGCAGCCAAGCCTGATCTTCAGCCAGCTTAAACTTCTTATCTAACTGTTATTGGGTTCAAAGTAAAGTGAGGTGATTTATACTGCCATTTGGTACTGACAGAGGAGTCAGAACTTGTTGGAAGCGAAATTTTTGCAACATACTAAAGATAAGATAACTATAGCCATCTGTTTTTTTATATTAAAATAAAAATACATCTGAGAAATACATTTGTCCATCTGGTATTGCTGCCTTCATTCACTTTGTTATACCCTCAGTATGCTCCACATAATTTTGCAGATGTTTCTCCAGGTAGTAATGAATGATCCATCTGCTGATGCAGAGCAGAGAGAAGCATTGCCCTGTCAATGACTGGTACCTCTTGTTGATGCCCTCTTGCACTCTCCATGGGCTTGTAGGCATTTGTTGTGACCTCAAGAACTGATTATGAATAGGCAACAGGTAATTGATCTATCCAGGACACCACAGTTTTCTGTAAGGAGCAGGCTGCTTGAGATAAGGCTGCTGTAAAGTTATTGCGGACAGAGTTGAAGATAAAGGAGTAGAAAAGCACAAAAGAACTGGGGTGCAACAGGAACTTATTTGCATATAGTGCATTTGCTAACATGTCACGTTGATGACATGGGTCTCAAGTTTCTGCCCCAGCTCAAATTTTTTCAAGCTTTTGCAAGTCTCTACACTTTTGTCTGGAGATTGGAATGGAGATGCACCATTGGGGAAGCACAAACCTTGGGATGCAGGGAGGAAAAGGAAGTTCCTGAACACAGACCTTTAGAGTCTTTATGGACACAGAGTCACCTGGCTTGAGGAACTGGATTATGAATTCAAGCAAAGCTACCTGAAAGGGTGTGTGTGGGGGTGTGGGGGTGTGTGTGTGCGTGTGTGGATATATCTCTATACACATACATAAGCATATGATGGGGCTGGACAAAAAGAAAGATATTTTTAATTATTTCTGTAATATAATATCTATGTTTAAAATGCTTTTTTCCCATAATTTAGTAACTGAGTTACCTGTCAACAATTTTCTGCTATTTGACCAATTCCAAATATAAAGCTATACACATACAAACACAGATTGTTTCAATCTCCTACTTAAATAAGCTGCTGAATCTAAGAACTCAAGAGGAAATCAATGGATTAAGACTCTATATTCCCCTAACTTTAAGGACTTCTCTAATTTCCCATCATAGATCTGAATTTCTTAGTGATGTTTGAATGACATCCATCCTTCCTCTTTTCTCCTGTATTTCCTTCTTGCTTTCAAGGAAATAAATGATAGAAATGTGATTATAAGTGGGCAATTCTTTGGCTGGATACCTCTGTTTTGGCTGTTTTACTGCAGGGCTTATCTTTGTTCCAAAACACTGGAATTCACCAGGCTTTTCCTTCTTGCCCCAGATATGTCCCTCTTAGAGGAAATTGGAAAATCTCAGCTCCATCTGCCATGAAATGCAAACAACAGCTTCAGGAACATATACAAGCATGCCAGTCACATTGCCTAGCCACTTTCCAGGCTATTGGGTACTGTTCAGCTTGAACTTGGATCTACTGCATCCCTAATGGGCTGAAGGTGAGCTGAGCCCAGAATACCTGCTGGTAACCTAGACTGTCACCTCTTCAACCAGACCAGGTTTTATCTACTTATGATATGTGAACAAGAATTGGGTGAGACAGTCTCTTCCCCCAAAGAATATTTCAGAACTCAATCTAAACCTGCCTCTCCATGAATGCTTCCAAATACAGTTGAGTACAGAGGAAGAGTGGACTTAAGAAAATCTCATTTAAGGATTAATCAAGGATTAGTCGATGATATAGGTATGATAAGAATTTCCTTGCACCTCCACCACCCTTTAGATTTCTGCACTCTAGAAGTGGATGTAATCTTAAACCTAAGATTTAGAATAAAAGAAAGAAAGTTTCGCTATGGGGATGAAATTAATGGACTCAGCAGATTTTTATTAAAGCAACGCTACATTTACCACAGGCTAATTCTCTGGAACCTAAGTACACCCAGCAAACTAGCACTTGAATCCTCCTCTGTAGTCCAGGGACAACCTTCACAGACAGCCAGAATCAGAAAGAAGGAGTTAATGCCCCAGAAGGAAAAAGAGAAATACAGTGAAAATACTGGATTTTAGTTAGGAGATCAGAAAAAAATAATATAAGCCAGGACAAAGAATTGGAAAAAAGTATAGCTAGACTTATGACCTTCCCTGAAATACTGACAGCCAAGTAAAAAAAAAGCAATCACAGAGACTCACAGACCAGAAAATCCCAGGATCATGTTCACTCAAGGAGGCAGGTTTTTAATTGATCACTTACATTCATAACACAGTTGAATGTATTGTAGAAAAAAATATTTGTACCCAGCTCCTCCAGTACCAGCCAGCCAAGGGGCACAAGAGACGTTGGATGTCCTTAACTCAGCCTTTCAGATGTGTCCTGGGTCCCTGATCCCTCACTCCAGCCACTGAGAACCTCAAGGTCACCATAGTGCCCGTCTCCTGGCTCTAGGACTGTACCCAAGCTACGTTGTGCCATGCTCAAGATGCTCTGTCATGTACTGGGCTCACCAGCACAGCCCAGGGTCAGCCCCTGAGGCACCCTGCTTGCAGTGCTCCTGCCAGGGGGACAGAACCCGTCCTTGTGCTGACCCCCTTGCACCCCCCAGTCCCTGATTCGGTCATATTCTCCTGACAACTCAAATACATCTGTGACAGAGATTGCATCATTACAAAACTAGAACTCACCATCTACAATGCCATTTGCAACAGCTTTTCTTTTAGTGTTTAGACACACTTCATACTCCCATTTGGAAAAAAAAATCATATTCAAAGTCAAAATTTTCTCAAACAGAAAGCGCTTATCCCTTCCTGCAGCAGTCCCAAAAGACACACAACTCATTTTTCTATTTTGTCTGCACCACGCCATTTTGTCAGTTCAACAGACTCTTGAACTGTTTGCAGCCTGTAAAACCTATTTAGTTGCTATGGCGACCAGCTCTTCAAAACATCACTACCAGATAAAAAACAAAACAAAACAAAACAAAGAACCCCAGCACATCTGAGGTCTGATGATTCTGCTATGATTTTGCCCAATTTCACAAGAAAATTATCCTATATTTAGACCTTGAGAGATAACTGGTGGTTCAAGACAAGAGCAAAATGCTGAAAAGATATTTCTTCTGTGATTGCAGCTTTAAACTGGGCACTGCTTTAAATCACTTCAACAAACTGATTGGAACACAACTCCCAAAAAAACATGGAAACTTCAGAAACACATGACACTCAAAATTTATATTTGTAGCAGATTTAATTTCTACCTAAATGTAACACTAGCATTCAGACCTTCAGATAGTCTGCAATTGGTTAACATCAGCAGAGACATTGTGAAAGATCTTGCCACAGATAGGTAAAATTTTTCAAGATTTACCTATCTTGTCAACGTTAATTGAATTGTTTGGCATTATTGGACTAAATATTGTATTCACTACAGACATTAAACTACACTATGGAAAGCTGTATATGCACAGATGTAAGATTATCTGAGTGCTTTCATTTCTCACCAATTCTTGCTTAACATGAATTTCAGGAAGCCATAGAAGACAATGACTTTGTAAGATGGAAGGCAAAAGCTATACTTTCAAATGGTAAGTATCTACATAGTTCTTTCAAACCACATAATTTACTCTAGCTGAAATTTTGGCCCTGAGAGCATTGGCCCAGCAATTTTAATACAAACAGCCATGTTTTTCCCTGGATACAGAAGTGAATTATGACATCAAGTTAATTAAAAATGATAGAATTTTTTGAAATGTCAGCTATTAGATTCTCACAGATAAAGGCTTTCACACACTTTGAATCAGAGGAACAAGGGTATTCTGTGCCTGAAAGGATAATAACAGTATACACCATTGAGTGACATCAAATATGGTGTGTTATTGAAACTATTGAGACATGCAAGTACTCATAAGTGTCATTTTCTTTTATACCCAGCATTAATAACCTGATGAAGTATTAGCTACCAAATGGATTTATGATATTTCTAATGAATAAACAGTTTTATAGGACAATCATGGGATCAGACCCAATCGGTAAGAAAGGTAGATTCTGCTTGACTAACCTAATCTTCTATGACAAGGTGATACACTAATTGAATGAAAGAAAGTTTGTAGGTGTTGCCTACGTGGACTTTAGTAAAGCCTTTGACACTGTTTCCCACAGCCCTCTCAAGAAGAAACTGCCTTCCAGTGGTGCGGATGGGTGTGCTCTTTTACCTGCTAGGCCAAAAACTGGCAGGACAAAAAAACAGGGGCCCAAGAGAGGTGTGCATGGAGGTACATCCAGTCAGAGGCAGTCACAGGTGATGTTCTCCAGGGCTCAGTGTTAGACACAGTCATAATCAAAATCTTTATCAATTATTTGGGTGAGGGGATTAAGAGAACTCTTGATCATTTTGCAGACACCAAGTTATGGGGGAATGCTGATCTGCTGTAGGGTAGGAAGGCTCTGCAGAGGGATCCAGGAAGGCTGGATCAATGGGCCAGGTCCTGCACTTGGGTTGAAACAAGCCCAGGCAACACTTCAGGCAAGGGGAAGAGTAGCTGGAAAGTTTCTCAGCAAAAACTGACCTGAGGGTCCTACTTGACAAATGGCTGAACATGAACTAGTGTGTGCCCATGTGGCCAAGAAAGACAATGGCATCCTGGCCTGGATCAGCAATAATGCGGCCAGCAGGACCAGGGCAGTGATTGTCTTCCTTTACTCAGCACTGGTGAGACAACAGCTCAAATTCTGTGCTCAGTTCTGGACCCCTCACTACAAGAAAGACATTGAGGTGCTGCAGAGAGTCCAGAGAATGGCAATGGAGCTGGTGAAGGCTCTGGAGTACAAATCTGATGTGTAGTGGGTGAGGAAGCTGGGGGTGTTTAGCCTGTGGATAAAAGGAGGCTCAGGGTAAGACCTTAGTGCTCTCTACAACTCCCTGAAAGGAGATTGTAGCCAGATGAATGTTGGTTTCAGGTAAAAAGTGACAGAACAAGAGAAAACTACCTCAAGTTGTACCACGAGAAGTTCAGATTGGCTATTAGGAAAAATTTCTTCACTGAAAGGGTTATCAAGCACCAGAACATGCTGTCCAGAGCAGTGGTTGAGTCACCATTCCTGGAGGCATTTACAAGGAGGGTAGATGTGGTACTGAGGACATGGTTTAGGGGTGGACTTGGCAGCCAGTGCTAGGTTAGTGGCTAGGATCTATTGACTAAGTCTTTTTAGAATCTAAAGGATTCTATGATTCTGATTTCAAACCATCAACTTGGAAGTCTGCTTCACTCAACAACTATTTTCAACATGCACTGGAAATCAAAAGGTGGCAATGAAGATAAATGTGTTATTTTTCTACAGATGAAACATCAAAGAGAAGCTGTCTTACATGGTGAATAATAAAGCCTCACAGAAGAATAAGACAGAAAAACGCGTATCTTCCTCCAGTACTTTCATGAATGGGTGAAAATGGACATAAACTTGTCAGCCTTTATTGTAACTTCTTAAGAAAACACAGGTGCCTAGATGAGAAGATTTCCATGGAGTATTAAGTAAATGAAAGGAGGAAGAATCAATAGAGACAGATGAAGACACAGTTTATCCAATATGATCACTGCAAGCTCATAGGCTATTTTATCCCTTCACAATTACTTGATTGTGTGCAAATGTTTTCACACTATTGATTTTGAAATGAAAAGCTAGATGGAAATTTAGTTGGACCTAAACATTTCTTTTACAAGCCATTACTATGCATTGGTACATCACTTTCAAATTTAGTGTTACAATTAAAATGGGAATAGAGTATTTATCACTTTATTAACATTGTCATTCTAAAGGAACAGTCAGATCCTTATAGCGTCACCTTGACTCCATATCCCTATGGCATATCTCCATTTTACATCTAGAGACCTTCTAATTCTTCATAAGACTGTCAAAACCAAAAGAAAGCAAGTTATTGGCAATGGTTTAGTTTCCAAATTGTATTCAAAACCTAGCATGCATATCATCTGATACTGTTGATCAATATTTACATAAAATGTTTTTATTCAACATCACCAATGTATATTGGGTTTGGAAGTATCAAAGACATTGGCTCAACTAGATAGAACAATAGATTCAAATGCAGATTTTGTAATGCAAATAAATCTTCTTTATGTAAGTGTTCTCACAGGCAATGCACATTCATTTAAATATTGATTTATTTCCATCTAGTTCAACTCTATGGTTATTTGTTATTTGAACTGCCATACTGCTGCAGCATTCCAGTCAACAGCCATAACCCTACTTACTAAAGGCTGGACAAACAGAGCTTGTCTCAGCCAAGTGGCCATGAGAGAATCAGTTTGCCTTTAGTCACAGGTAAGTAAAGTGTATCACTGAACACCCAGAAGGGAGTACCAAAGAGAGAAACCAGGATTTGGTAAAAGAGAAAATCTGTTTGTCTGTCTTCTTAGGGACCAGAGCTGAGTTTATTTTCTGATGAAATTATTCAGACAGTGCATGCTGACAGGGTCATAAAAGAGCTACTGAAAACTCAGAGGATGTTAAAAGAATTGTGTCCAAAAAACATGATTAGAGAGTAGGAAAGAAGCCCAGAGAGGACAGAGTCCCTGGGGAAGGGCAAGAATTAAGGTAGAAAAGCCCGGTTAAACATGCTGCATGAGCCTGACAGCTTGGGAAAGGTAAGCTGACTGTGGATCTGAGATGCAGCTGCCATCATCAAAGGCCTTGGTGAGAGAAGTTTTAGAGATATGTCAGGGATAGAGACTGGAGATGGGATGAAGGAAAGATTTTAGAGTAATTCCAAGCTTATGAACAGAAGAAAAGGAAGGCCTGGAAAGGGGTTAGAATGGTAGGTGAGGGCTGTGGGTGGGTATCTTAAGTGTGGAATGTGGGGAAATTCTCTCAGCTAACACAGAGTACGAGAAAGGCACTGAAAACACTGTGAGATAACAAAAGCAAAATGGAGAAAAACAAATGAGAGGTTTGTATTTGTGAATGGAAAAGAGTAGTAGAAAGACAAAGAAATCAGAGTCCAGAGAGTAGTGTCTTTTTTAAGTCTTCTCTTTGAAGAATTAATGAAAATTTAATTGTGGAGAAGGAAGTGGAGGCAATAGAACTTATATGGAGACAAGTCAGTATTAATAGTCCAGAGGGAATAAGGTTTAGGGTTTTTTAATCTTCCAACTAGGGCTATTTTCAGAGGACACATATTTTGTCTGGAGAGAGTTTAAGACCCCATTAAGTGTTTTGTACTGTCATCACTGAAGACACCAACACCAGAGCAGGAATTTTCCTATGTGGGACAACCACAAGCACTTCCACTGGCCCAGATCCTTTTCCAAATGAATTTGACACATCTAAAACCTCACTAGAGATGAATTTATTTGAGAAAACTGAGCATTATTTCAGTGCCTAGGGCTAGGAGATTTTGTAGTAAACCCTCTACATTTTGTACTGCTCTGCTCCCAGAAGATTCTCCAAGTATTTTGAGAAATAGTCTGTGTCCTCTGCAGTGTAAATGGTCTCTGTGATATAGTCTTGTGTTTGCAGAAGACTGTCACAAGTCTCTGAGCTAGTGGTATTCACAGAAGATTTGGAAGACTTCCTCCACTAGTGGTTTGCCCTCAAAAAAAAAAATAAAAGACTCCATGACTGCACACATATATCTTCCTTCACAGAAGTGCCAATTACATGTTTTCTTTCAACATCAGAGGCAGGTAAAACATGCTGGATATTGTACTAAAGAAAATATAATTCACTCTTACATCTATTGCTGCTTGAAAGCAGCAGGTTAACTACAGGCATTTTCCATCTGCTTGGTTTCTTGAAGCTCAAACGGCCATTAAGTATCACTGAAAGGAAAAAAAAAAATCAAGCAAGATTGTTTCAGAACTTTATAGCTCAGGAATAGCTTCCTGAGTTCAGACCTCACCTTGAGGCAAGAAGGAAGAGTCCCTTTTTCTTATCATGCCCATCAAGCACCCTCAAAAATAGCCCTTTTATTTTCCCTGTGTCTGTCAAACATTCTCCGATTCTGCTTTTTAAGGGAAAGCATTCATGACATTTACAATTCTAACAAATTCTATAAATATGTGACTCAATCATCAAGCTAATTATTATTAGCAGTTCTCTATGATTTCTGAAGAATGTATAGATACAATGTAAGAATGTAAGATACCAAAAAGAGCTCATTTTTTTTGTTTAAAGATATAATTACTCCATTTTATTTATATTTTTGTTTAATGTAATTTCTTCCATTATGTTTAAAAATATAATTGCCCATATTAGAGACATAATTGTCTCATCCATGTAGACAATTTTTTTCCTCTTTCATTTTAGCCCTGTTTAATATTTTTATCAATGATCTGGATGAAGACTTTGAGTGCACCTTCAGCAAGGTCCCAGACTACGACAAGTCGAGTGGTAGTGTTGATCTGCTGGAGGGTAGGAAGGATCTGCAGGGGTCCTGGACAGGCTGGATCAACGGGCTGACGCCAATTGTATGAGGTTCAATAAGGTGAAGTGCCAGATAAGTCCTGCACCTGGGTCACAGCAGCCCCATGCAGTGCTGCAGGCTGGGGAAGAGTGGCTGGAGAGTGGCCCAGTGGAAAAGGACCTGGGGGTGTGATGGGATTTCTCCTTGAGCCAGGTGTTATGAGCTCTCAGAGCTCCCATCCCCGTTCGGGTTTCTTTGTCTTACATATACCGATCGGCTTAAATAGAGCGGGAAAGACACCCTCGGGTGGTGTTGGAAACAAAAAAGGTTTATTAACTTCCAAAATAACAAACTCTCTAAAGAGAAAAGCCATGCCAGAGACTGGAGGTCCATATCCCTGCTATAACACCCCCGAAATGCCACGAGGTTCCCTCAACCAGTGCTTCTTATGGCTTAGGCAGGGCTCTGGCACTCATCCAATCCAGGTGCTCCAGGGGTGAGGTGATGTCCAGGGAGTCCAATGAAGTGTCCCGGTTCAGAACATTTCCAAATGCCCAGGCTCCCCCACCCTCCACCGGGAACAAAGACAGCTCCACACCTCCTCTCAGTCTGGGCACTCTGCCTGTAGGAGGTGCCACAATGCAACAGGGGTGCTGGGTGACAGACAGTGAATATGGGTCAGTGTGTGCCCAGGTGCCCAGGAAGACCAAGGGCATCCTGGACTCTACCAGGAAAGGTGTGACCAGCAGCATTAGGACAGTGATTGCCCTGCTATTCTCTCTATTGGTGAGGCTGCACCTCAAATCCTGTTCGGTTCTGGGTTCCTCATTTCAAGAAGGACATTGAGGAGCTGGAGTGTGTCCAGAGAAGGGCAACAGAGCTGGTGGAGGGTGTGGAGACTAAACAATATGAGGAGCAGCTGAGGGAGCTGAGGTTGTTCAGCCTGGAGAAAAAGAGTATCAGGAGAGACCTTATCGCTCTCTACAACTTCACAAAAGGAGGTTGTAGCCAAGTGGGGGTCAGCCTCTTCTCCCAGGCAACCAGTGACAGGATGAGAAGAAATGGCCTCAGGCTGCACCAGGGAAGGTTCAGGTTGGACATCAGAAAGAATTTCTGCACTGAAAGGGTTGCCAAGAGTTGGAATGGGCTGCTCAGGTATGTGAAGTCACAACCCCTAGAGGTGTTCAAGAAACAGCTCGACATAGCATTTAGCAGTATGGTTTTGTTGACAGTGGTGTTCAGTCAAAGGTTGGACTTGATGATCTTGGAGGTCTTTTCCAACCTTAATGACTCTATGATGCTATGATTTTATGATTTCAGATATCAGCAATCAAAAGTCAAGTTCAGATGCAGAGTTAGTATGGACAGGAGAGATGGGATTTTACTGACCCGGTCACCATCGGTGTCTTTCATAATCATCTCAGAGAAAGAGCCGCTTAGGTGTGATTCGCGTCATCCCAAAGGAGCACTCTAAAATAAACCAGATGAGTCATGTCCCAGAAATTCTTATTTCTCACCAAAGACTTTGATGGGAGCTGTGGAGGGCTAACTTAGATTTAGTTAACTCCATTTCTGAGATATAAAGTAAGAATCTTATCAGATCTGTCTCTGCTGGTGTCTATTCACTCTGAAGAGAAAGGTATAAAATGCACAGTTTCATTAACAGTGAAAGATATATGTTCAGAAAATAATTAATTTTTAAATTAAAAAAATTTAATTTTCTAGAGAAACTAAGCATTTAAATTACATATTTATATTATGATTTTGGTGATCGGTTATCAAACTACAGCATTTACTTTTGGGTCATAAGTGCTCAAGTATCAAACTCTCCTAGCGACTGCTAACAGCTATTGAGTAGAACTTGAAAAAAGCCTGAATAACGTCACTTTTTTAATTCTAGAAGTCCTTTTGCAACATGACAGATATAAGTAATGAACACAGTACAGGATGGACCAAAGCAGGGTGCTGCTGGCTGATTACTGGCTGCAATCAGAGGAAAATTGTTGAGAAAAACACTGAACAAGAAAGGAAAATAGGGTGGGGCACAAGCCCTCCCTCCTAGCTGGGAATGTGCTAGAAGAATACACTGTGCACCAGAAAAAGACCTGAGACTAAGGAAATTAGGTTAAAGCAAAAGAAGGCAGTGAATTTAAATAGTAATTGGGAAGGTTTTCTTTTCACAGTTATAGGCTGATGGAAGGTGTATTCCTCATTATCAGTTTGATGGTTCTCACAGCTTCTACCACAGTAGCAAGGGAAAAAATATAGAAGGCTGTTATACCATTTCTTCCTATCAGTTACCCAGGGACTCTGAAATTATATGGAAAATCCAAAGTATTTTTAGAAAATGGGTTATATGTCATCATTCATAAAAACTATACCCTGCTTCACTGAAGTAAACAGCTAACTGTTGTAAAAGAATTAAAAGAACACTTACTATTTAAAATGCTGTAGGAAATGTTCTAACCAACCCTTACTATTTTCTAATGTACTTTTAGAGGTAATAACAGGAAAGCTCCTTACAAAAACTGATGGGGTTTTGACTGAACTTTTTAGGAAATTCATAATTTAACCATTGCTATACAAGGTTGTGAAAGTCTTCTCTTAAACTGGCAATGCAGCAAGAAGTAAAAAGATATCTGTTATGATGTACGTGTTCAACAGTAGCAGGACCAGACTATGACCTATTATTGAATGTCTGTATCTGCTAAATATTACTCTATTTTAGCATCAAGTACAAAATTTATCCCATGTTTGTTTTTCTTCCCCAGAAACTCTAGTTCCAGATCTACCTGATCTGTTGGCTAGAATTCATATCATTTTACTGTCAGGTCACATAATACTGATCTCTTTGCACCTTTTTGAGTGTGTCCATCTGACCTTAGTGAGGCATCTCTAACAACACCCATAGCAGTCAGGTCTTGGACTCCCCTCAGTGTGTCATAACAGCTGCCTCACTGGTAGAAGAGGGAAAACTGACTGGAACTGGGCTGTACCTGAACTATTCCTTGGGGATGCAGTAGTCAGCATAGGACATGTGCATCGTGATAGATATATACATTCTTTTGTTTCACTTTTCACATGACATGGTTTGGAAGGAGGATTTACAAGTTTCTGAAGGAAAAATACCCAGCTTCTGAAACACACAGACATAATAAGCATGGTGAGAATGTCCAGTATCAGCATGCATAAATTACAGTGTGATCACTGATTTTCCAAATGCAAGAAAGTACTTTTCACAATTACAATAGTCATAGCTTCTCTCAGAGAGCACTGAACATTGGATGTGATTTTGATGATTTCAAGTACTGGGCATGCCAAACTTCTAGAATTAGGATCCTTACTGATGGTGTCAATTCAGGACAAAAGGACATACAACAGGATTTTGCATAACTCATCACAGCAATTGTCACAGCAGGCTTTCTAGTACTGCTCTGCTGTGCCACAGCTGAAGAGCAAGATAGCAGTGCCAGCTTCCCTCTTGAGATGACCAGATGCTTCCTGACCACAATGAGGCAATTGAAATAAGTGTCCTGTTCCTTAAGAGCCTATCCCACTTCCTAACATATGGTCAGGAAGGACATTGGCAGTCACAGATTACTGGCCTACTGCAAGTCATTCATTTAGCCTCACATTCACAGACCCTGGCTCTCAGAGAAACTTTGATTACCCCAAATCTTCCAGAGGACAACAGAACAGGACAAAAGCAATCCAGGAGGTTCTTTATATCATTGTCCTCTCAATCTCATCCTTTCTGTGATTCCCATCTGGAGGACTATGTGCTATTGTCCTTAACTGGTCAGGATGTATACACAAAATCATCCACATACTCAGGTCTGAGCATAAGACTTAGGATTATCCTGTGACTGTTTCCTGATATTAGTGTATTTAGCTGAAACAAAACCACAAATTACATTGCTCAGAATTATGTCACTGACACTGAAAATGTCAGAGTCAATTGGCATTGTCCTTGAGATGGAGTGGGTATCTGATATAAACCCTGCCAGATGTGCCCCTCCCTTTCCTTGAAACTCTCTGGAGAGTTGAGTGGTGAGATGTGTCTGCAAGTGCCCTTGTTGCAAAACAAGGAATTAATTTACCACTTCCCATGAGCAGGTAGGTGTTCAGCCACCTCCAGGAAAGCCAGGCTCCATCGTATGTGATGATGACTTGGGAAGACACTCACCAAAACTCCAAATGTCTCTGCCTCCCTCCATTTTCCCCAGGTCTATTTGCTGAGCATGCTGTCATATGGTGTGGGATATTCCTTGGGTCAACTGGGGTCAGCCATCCTGGTTGTATCCCCTCCCAACCCTTGTGCACCCCCAGCCTGCTCCCTGGTGGGGTGGAGTGAGAGGCAGAAAAGGCCTTGACTCTGTGCAAGAACTGCTCAGCCACAACGAAAACATCCCTGCATTACCTGCACTGTTTCCAGCACAAATCGAAACACAGCTCCCCTACTACTGTGAAGAAAATAAAGTCTATTCCAGTCAAAACCAGCACATGTGGAAATAAAGAGGGACTCCCTGATCCCAACCGACAGCTCTAAGTTTTTTAAATAGGTAGAGGTGAAGATCACAGAAGGACAGAATCAATTCTATTGGAAAATAGCTCTGAGGTCATCAAGTCCAAGCTTTGACTGGACACCACCTTGTCAACTCTGCAATGGCACTGAGTGCCAAATCCAGTCTTTCCTTAACCCACCTCCTGGCATGGTGACTCCACCAGGTCCCTGGGCAGTCCACTCCAATGTTTGGCAACCCTTTCTGTGAAGAAATGCCTCCCAATGCACACCCTGAATCTCCCCAGGTGCAGCTTGGGTATATGTCCACTTGTCCTTTAATTTGCCTAGAAGAGGTTGACCCCCATCTGGCTACAGCCCCCATTTCAGGCAGTTGTAGAGAGTGACAAGGTCACCCCCGACTCTCCTTTCCTCCAGGCTGAACACCCCCAGCTCCCTCAGCCTCTCCACATAGAATTTACCCTCTAGAGCCCTTCACCAGCTTCACTGTCTTCCCTGAACAAAAATGTACCCCTGCTTAAATGCTCTGGGACTGCATCAGGATTCATCACATTTGACAAGTGGATTTCAAATTCCTATGTTTCAGCATCGCAGAAAACATTGTTTAAGAGAGATAAAAGTGCATCTAAAATACAATGAAAGTGTGTAACAAATTTTTGCAACATCTAAAATTTACCACTCACTTAAAAGAATTCCACAGAGTCTAGCTATGGTCAGCACAGATGAATGTAAACTTCTAAAGGGAATAGAAAATGTCTTTGAGAAGGCATATCTCTGAGCAGTTTAGTTTAGAGTAGAACAACTCTTTTAGACAAGTAAATTGTTTGACATGAGTCCAGCTTTACTGATTTAATTTCTTACTAAAGCTGAGGTCTACTGAACAGCTTAAGTGACATTTCTCTGTCAACCCAGAGTGGTTACCTCAATTAGAGCCAGCAAATAGAATGTTGTTTTCTATCTCCATCAAAAGTAGCTCTTGTCCAGTAAGTGCTGGCTCAGTAACCTCAGAGTCACATTTGGTTTAAAGAATGGAAGAAACAAAATCACAGAGTTCAGGAGATAAATCTCTGCAAATGCTTCTAACATCTGAATTGACTAAGAGAAGTTAAAAAACAAGAAGGTATTGAAAATCTTCCTCCACTTAAACAAATCTAATCATCTGTACACATTAAGATAGCATTTAATAAATGGTGCCTCAGGAAAAGTAAAAAAATCTACTTGCTGGCAAATGCTCTGCCAACAGCAGAGTGAAGCCAAGATTACAGTGGTCTTTTAACACAGCTAACAAAAAAATCAATAGCTTTTTATTTTTATTAAATTACTATCAGTGCAGAGAATGACTGAAATATGCTTTCCATTTACTCCATAGAATCATATCTGCAAGGAGCTTGCAAATAATTGGATACAGAACCCTTCTGATGGAGAGGTTCAGATATCTTTATTGTTAGAGGGGATGCTTAATGTACTGCCTTCCAGTGGCCCTTCAACACAGAAGGAAAAAAATCTGAGGACTCAATAATTGACTGCTGCCTCAAAAATTAATAAAAAGCACCACACATAGGCAGCAGTTGTAACTATGAATTGAACTGTGCTCTCAGAGGTTTTGTTCTCTTAGAAAACCTATCAGAATTTCTATTATTAAACAAAGTACATGCAGCCTCAACAGGGGAAGCAGAGAGGGAGGAGAGTTGTCATGATAATGAATAAAAACCATGTTTTATTCTAAATGCTGCTCTCTTGAAGTTCGAATGATCAGATGTCATTAAAGTTCCCTGAAAGAGCATAGATCAACAAGATGTACATTTCCGTTTTTATCAAATATTTTCACTTGTACTTTACCACACACTCTTTTTCTGGTCCTTTTCACATTTGCCTGCCAAGGAATACTCAGGGGGTAAGACAGGCTGAAGGACTGCTGAAGAATTTCCTGCAAAAGAATCCTACAAGTGCACCTGTCTACCTGTGGTCAGGGAAATACTTTTCCAAACACAGACTATTTTTCAGTGATTTTCAACTGCCCAGAAACTGCAGCCCTGCACATTTCCTGGAACTGGCATTACTGCGTGTGCTCTGAATTTACACGTTCCTCCGCAATTTTTCACACGCCTACAGAGATCCAATGACCCCAGGTAAAAAAATCGCTGCCTTTTACACAGCCTCATAGGAGATGTGCTTCTGCCCTAGGTGCATTAGGGGTCACTGACCCAGGAAGGCTTCCCATTCCCTGTGCACGCTGCCTGCCTGGAGCTTCACAGCAGGCAAGGGCAGCACTGCCCGGGCTCCTGCAGCTTGCTTCACACTAAACACACGGGCCAGCAGTGATAACGTATGCAGGGCAATGCAAAGCAGCTGGGATGAATCCCTCTTCAGACTCAAGCTGTCTGCACTCGGGAGATGAGGACACACACTATAGATAAAATTTAAGGGACCTTTTTCCACCTCAAGCATCCTGAATAAGAGGGAGCTGGGAGGAAAGCTGTTCAAAAACAACCAAGCAAAAGGCAATTATGGAAAAATAATAATCTCAGGGCAGTTTTTCCCCGAACGCAATGCTGACCTGAATATAAAGCTCATTTCTTTTTCATAGACAAAACATCTCAAAAACCCATTTCATGTCCCAGAAAAGTAATAGTAAGCAGAGGCAAAAGACAGGTGAGATAAAATTTATTCAGAAGTAAAGAAATATCATTTTCAATCACCTTTGGAAAACAATGGAACTGTTTTTAATAATCTCAAAGTACTATACCCAGCATGCTTTCCATTCATTCATACTGCCGTAGAACTGTGTCTGAGAAAATCCACTATGGTTTAGAAAGCTATGAAAAAATTAGTGACTTGAAAGAAATCATTACCTACTGAGAGGGTTTTAAAAGCCTGCACCAAATTAATGAGATGCATCATCATTGAAAATTGTATATTGCTTTTTCTATGTTACGGTTCCATGATGTCACTAAAAAAATCATAATAAACCAATTGGTTAGTCACAATTGTGCTAGAAGTCTATTAAATTTCCAGGATTAAGCAATGTTACAGGAAATAATTTCTATTTTGTTTCTTCTGTGATTAAATATCTCAAAATACTCCTTTAAGATTTTTATATTCTCACCCTCATCTTCATCTTCCCACAGGAAACATCATAGAATCATAGAAGAATTAAGACTGGAAAAGATCTTTAAGACCACTGAGTCCAACTGATAACCCATCACAACCTTGTTCACCACTAAACTGTGTTCTTAAGCACCACATCCAAGTGCCTTTTGATCACTTCCAGGCATGGTGATTCCACCACTTCCCTAGGCAACGTATTTCAATACCTGACCACCCTTTCAGTGAAGAAATTCTTCCGCATATCCAATCTAAACCTCGTCTGGTGCAACTTGAGGCGATTTCCTCTCATTCTGTCATCATACCATTCAACATGTCTAAATACCAAAGTATAGAAATATCCCAAGTTAGAGCGTACACAATATAACTGAAAAGTAATTTTTGTAACATAATCTAATGCAATCTCTAAGCATATAGTATTTTATTTCGTCTGGATAAGAAAGGCTAACACAAGGAGATAGCATGATCTCCAGTATGATTAATCTTGCAACATAAAGCTTTGCTATTCAGTCAAAGAGAAAGCATAAAAAGCAAAAACCAGAGCTAGCCTTAGACTTCGTCTCTAGATAGAAAAATCATCCCAAGATATTTTAAACTATATTAGCATGAACTCAGAGAAACCACTACTTATATTTAAAGACAACCAAACAGAGGCAGCAAGAGTGAAGATGATGCATGACAAAGTGAAAACAAGCTGGTGTTTCATAATCACAGAGGTTGATGTCAGAATTTTGCTTTTGTTTCCTTTTAGCTCCTTTGGACATGGCACAGTTCAGGGGTGGCTCAGCTGCATGTGAGAAGACTCAAGGCAGAGAAGGAGATGACTGAAGAAGGTGGTGAACTGAGAGCAGCCCTTCAAGGCCATGCCAGACCCCAGTAGCACCATGGGCACAGGGACCTGGTGCTGAGCGACACATTCCAGTGAATGCCAGCCTGAGCCTGGGCCCTGCCCAATCCCAGTGTCCCTGGCCTCATGCCCCAGTCCCACCTCCCCACCCTTCCCTGGCGCATTCAGAGGCCTGGCAGAGTTGCTGACATGGGGATAGATGTCACCTGTGGAGTGGGGAATTAGAGGAATTTGTTACAGCTGAAATCAAGAGGCTGGACTAACATCTACATTGCTAGTCTGTTTTCCAGTGTAATTAATTTAATTAATGATTAAAATCCCCTGCGCCAGCTTGCTGAAAGCAATGTAATCGGTTCCGTAGTGAAGTCTGATGTTTATGAAATTCTTTCCTCTAGAGGAAAGAATATCCAAAGCCATGCTAACATTTGCTAAGGAAATAATAGCTAGGAATGGTAGGTTTTTACAGATTGTAATGGAAAGCACCTTCAAGGAGATGGCTAGCTTACAATGTGGCAGCGAGATGACATCAAAGCACAGAGAATGTGAGGCTTGCTGAAATGACCTGCTGCAGGTGATCAGCTGAACAGGAGGCACTCACTACAGACTGCTCTCCCTGATGCTCTGCAAACTGTAGTGGGCTGACCCTGGATGGGTGCCAGGCACCCACCAAAGCCACTCTATCACTCGCCTCCACAAGTGGACTGGAAAGAGAAAATATAATCCAGCGTTCATGGGCTGAGGTAAGGTATGGGAGAGATCATGGGCAAAGCAGACTCCACTTGGAGATGTTAATTGAATTTATTACTAACAAAAGCAGAACAATAACGAGAAGTACAATAAATCTTAAAAACACCTTTCCCCCACCTCTCCATCCTTCCCAGCTTTACCTCCTTCCCCCTAGAGTCACAGGAGAAAGGGAATGGGGTTTATGGTCAGTTAATCACATCTTTTTTCTGTTGCTGCTCAGGGAGGAGTCCTGCTGAACCATGGGGTCCCCACCATGGGAGACAGTTCTTCACAAACTGCTCCAGCATAGGTCACTCTTCCACAGGGTGCAGCACTTCAGGCACATCCTGCTCCAGTGTGGGTCCCCCACAGGGTCACAAATCCTACCAGAAAACCTGCTCCAGTGTGGGCTCCTCTCTCCACAGGTCTGCAGGTTGCTGCCAGAATCCTGTTCCAGTATGGGCTTCCCATGGTTTCACAGCCTCCTGTCAGGCATCCACCTGCTCTGGTGTGGGGCTCCTCCACAGGCTGCAGGCGGATCTTTGCATCCCCATGGTTCTCCATGGGCTGCAGGGGCACAGCTGCTTCACCATGGTCTTTATCATGGGCTGCAGGGGAATCTCAGCTCCAGCATCTGGAGCAGCTCCTGCCCCTCCTGCACTGACCTTGGTGTCTGCAGAGCTTCTCCTCTCACATGTTCTCACTCCGCTCTTCTCTGGCTGCAATTACATTTACACAAAAACTTCTTTTTTCCCCTTCTTAAATCTGTTATCACAGAGGTGTTACCATCATTTTAAATTGGCCCAGCCTTTACCAGCAGCACATCTGAGCTGTAAGGGACTGGCTCTGCCAGACATGGGGAAGCATCTGGCAGCTTCTCACAGAAGCTACCCCTATGGCCCCCCACTACCAAAACCTGGCCAAACAACCACAACACACAGATCCACATCCACTCTGATTCATTTCTTAGGCAGGTTGGTTGTTTCAGCCTGTCCCCCTTCCTCTAAATCATAGCAAATGTCTTTGCCTGCGTCTGAGAACCTAAAAAACTACCGAAAATGTGCAACACAGAGGACTAGAAGGGGGAAAAAAAAGACAAAAATTGAGCACTAGAAGGAAGCAAAAGCAGCTGGGGAGTCTTGAGTTCTTGGCTTTCTTCACTACTGCATGATACAATTTCAGGGGTGTTTAATCCTCTTGAGTTCCACCTATGTGCTGGACTGGGCTGAGAGCACACAGAGCCTATTCCATTGTGTCACTTAATGGAAGATAAGGTGAACATGCAGCAACTCACACCTGTGCCTGCATGCTACAAAATCCAGGCCATTACTTGCAAGAATATGTTGCCTGCAGAAGGACATCCTGAAGAATCGTAGGATGGTAATCAGTGAGATGTGATCCATGCCTGCTTGGACAAAGATGTTCAAAGTGAGTGGCCAAGAACTGGAACAGACTTTCTAAGCAGATTTCTCCATCCTCAGAGAGTTTCAGTAGCTGGATGGAGAAGGCTTGAAGTTAACTGCTCTAAATCAAAAAAGTGACTCTGCTTTGAGCAGGGCATTAGACCACATGGGCTCTAGAGCTTCCTTTCCTCCTGAATTATTTTCTGATTGAACACAAGTGGACTGGTCAAGTCACAGGCTATATGTACAGCAGTAAACAACACAGTTCTAAGGAACACTTCTGGGAAGCTGAACTAGATCATCTCAATCATAATACCAGCCCCTGGCATCGCTTTGGGCTGCCCCAGTTAGCAGTCTGCCAACCCATCCACAGACA
Organism: Bombycilla garrulus; assembly: GCA_013400315.1. Lineage (NCBI taxonomy): Eukaryota > Metazoa > Chordata > Aves > Passeriformes > Bombycillidae > Bombycilla > Bombycilla garrulus. The sequence goes on along the minus strand of VXBU01018925.1, from coordinate 683,870 downwards.
CAGCTGGGGAGTCAACACACACTGCCAAGGAACAGCTTGTGGGCAGCTGCCTTTTCAAGGCAGCTGGAAGTGTGGTCAGAAGTGTTTGCATGCCAGTGGGCATTGCTGTCAGAGAAAGATCCCAGGCACATTTGTTCACTGGTTTAGAGCACATCCAGTGCAGGAATTACACATGTATTTCAAAGAGTTCTTCCAAGACTTTGAAGTGCTGCAGGCTTTGTCTACAATAAATAGATATTTTTTGAGTTTATCACAAGATATTAAAGTCCATAGAGTCACTACTTCTTTTCTTCTTTGAGCAAACACCGCAGACTCAATTGAAAGTCCAGAAAGGCACAAGTTTCCCCTAAGTCCTGTAATGTATCTGCCAATCCAATGAGGATCCAGCTGGATCTCATCCTTTATTCTATGGAGAATTGGTTCAAAAGACACAAATGAATGAGAAGCACATAACATAAAACACAAGAAAACAAGAATATCTAAAGTGAAATGCAGCAATGTGCAAGAGTAGACTATCAAGCAAGTATAGTCCAGATGGGTAGATCCTTCTTTGGCTGGTTTGGTTTGCTTTGTTTTGCTTTGGTTCTGAAGAGCAAAAGATATGTCCTTGCCAACATAAAGCTGTAGTGTGGCAGTAGAATAGAGCAACAATTTTATTGGATCTTGTTATTGTAGACAAAAGAAAAACGTTTTACTAGTACATCCACAAACACAATTAAGTTCTCCCGTGCTGTCTTGCAAAAAATGCTTTTCAACTCAAGAGATACCTTTACTGAGGTAAAAAAAAAAAAAAGACAGCTTTCTGCTCCAAGGAGAGAAGAGCTATTCCAGTTTCCTTGAGCAGGAAACAGCAGCAATTCTGACTGAGAAGCAGAAATATTCATACCATTATTCCACCATGATTGGCATTGTCAATAATTTATACACTTGCAAGGCAACTGATTGCAAAATAGATTTGATCCAATGAAAACAAGCTAAAAAATCCAAATTCTCAAAAAAAAAAAAAAAGAGTTAAAAATTCTGTTCAAGTCTGACATGTTCCATTAAACCACAAGAGCAAATGCTTCAGTTCTAAGCACTTGGTAAGAAAATTAAGGAAAGAATTGACTAAATTAAAAAAGCTGCAGCTTTTATTCCCTTACTGTGTCCCAGACTTTCTCCAAAATGCCTCAGTTCTGATTTGCTATTTTACCAAAGAACTTTCCTTTAATTCATCTCTTCAGGAATGGTTTTGGCTTTGTTTCACAGAGCAGTGCTCAGAATACCATGCTTGTTATTGACAGCTGAGAGGACTTACTCTGAGCCCCCCTTTTTAATAAAATTCCACCATAAATAATGAATGGTCCAGTGCAGCTGCAGTTAACACCTTTCAGGTGTCTAATTCACCAAATGAGAGAGCCATCCTTCTTCAAGTTCTGCTTTTTTTAACCTTGTTTGGTTTACTTACTAAAGGGTACCAAGTCTCTTACTAGGAGAAATAAGAGATAGACATCTTTTTCTTTCAATAATTGGATTGAGTGGATTGCCCAGTTCAGCAGAAATTTATGTCTCACATAACTGGAAAGAAAACATTTTTGAAATTGTGTAACATTCTGCATGAAAAAAAGAGAACTCCTTACCTACTACTGGGATTGTAATACCTACCACTGTGGTATTGCTAAAGCCATTCCTTTGGCCCATTTTTAGATTTTCAGATCCTACTATAGAATATTGAGTCCATGGTTTGGTTAGGCCATTCAACCCAGGGTAATTGCCCTTTGAAGTTTAAATGACAGTCCTCACTTTTCCAGCCAGCTGTTAAAGGAAATATTTCCCTTTCCAGCCATTCCTTAAGTAACCTGTGGATGTGCTTTACAGTCCAGATCACTTAATTTGGCTTTTAATTTCTCATACAGCCTCAGGTTTATCTGTCTACATTACAAAATCCACAAAGACATTTTTGGTTTCCTAATCCTTAAATGCTGTTACTCCATATCACATAAATGTAACGCACCATTCAGCATCACCGAAGTCTATAGACACAAGGAACTCCTAATTGCATTTTTAAAAGAACAGCTTTCACAGGAAATAAACTCGGTGAGAAGCATGAGATGTAATTGGATAACAAGACTGTAATTGGATAACACACAGCTCTGCAATTCAAGAAATTCCCCAACTCAGCCAATATTACCCAGTAATTAAAAATATCAATCACTTCTGCGCTCCTTTTTCATTCAGGAACATGTTGAAACTTTAGATACCTATATTCCTAGAGGTATGAACAACAATATCCATGGTAATTTTGTCTTATTTGAGTTTCCATGGAAACAGTGTTTATGGTATTGCAGTGTTATCAGGGAAAAAATGAGTTATAAATAATAAAGAGGCTAATGTTGCTTCCCTTGGTCTTGCTGAACAGCTTCAGGCACTGAGACAGATGAATTGGACAGAAATGGAAGACAGCAGCTGTAACAGCAATGCTTGTTATCCACTTTGCTTTAGTACAGGAAAGCCCATACAGCTGCTTGTCTTGGTTTAACCCCTGCTGACAACTAAGAACCACACAGACACTTGCCCACTCTCCCTCAGTTGCATTGAAGGGGAGAGAATTAGAAGGGTGAAAGTGAGAAAACTCATAGATTCGGATAAGAACAATTTATTAACTGAATTAAAATAAAGTAATCATAGTAGTATGAATAGTAATATTTTAATGAAAGGGAAATTGCAAAGAGAGAAAAATGATGCAAATGAAAACAATTTCTCACTAAAAACTGACTGATGCCCAGCCAGTTCCCAAGCAGCAGCCACCCAGCCAGGCTTCTCCCCAGTTTTGTTGCTGAGCATGACATGATATGGGGTGGGATAGCTCTTGGATAAATTGGGGTCAGCTGTCCCAGCTCTGTTCTTTTCCAAAATCATGCCCACTCTCTTGTGGAGTGGGGGGCAAAAAAAGCCTCGATTCTGTGCCAGCACTGCTCAGCAATGACAGAAACATCCCACTGTTATCAACACTGTTTCCAGCACAAATGCCCATACTAAATGCCCATCCAGTCATTTCTTGAACACTTCCAGGCATGGTGAGTCCAGCACTTCCCTGAGCAGCCTCTCCATTGCTTAACCACCCTTTCAGTGAAGAAATTAACTCTATCCCAGCCAAAACACACACAGTGACAGAGTCTTGTAGTATGATGGTCCCAAATTAGCTGTTATTAATTATAACCACTAAAGATCTAGCTTTCCAAGCAAAAAAAAAAAAAAAAAAAAAAAAAAAAAAAAAGGCTATGTTATTCTCATTCTGGTAATTTGTAGGATTTTAACTTGTTTTTCCAAGAAGATTTGACCTCGGTCTGCATTTTGCTCATCTAATCTACATATTTCAATGAGAAACAGTGTTTTATTTGTTTGCACCTTTACTCTGGATTTCAGCATTACAGAATATCACTCTTAAAATTACATTTTTGGTCTGTTTTGTTTTCATTTTCTAACCTCCATATAAATATGTATTATCCCAAAGGTGGGCCACCCTCACTTGTAACAGAAATGGGTCACTCTGTAGAGGCAGTGAGTGTTTTTTATCCATTTTTGTCATGCTATTTAATAAAATTAAGTGGGCCTGAGCTACTGCCCACTCAAATGTTGGTGTGTAATTGACCCAGCTGTCAGAACCCCATGACATCCTGTCAGCACTTTCTGAACTCTGTAATTTTGAGATCTGGTGCAACAGAAATTGTTCCTGTGAAATGTTCAGTATCATCAAACCTGCTGAAGTCATGGGCAATTGAAAGCTCTCTGCAATTCACAGGAGGCCTTCAGGACTTGGTAAATATCACTTCAAAGAGAAGTAGGCACCCATGTCATAAATAAGGTGAGGTATTTGCCACCTAGCTTTTATTTAGTGCAGAGGCAATCACTAAGGAGAATTTTCAGCACTGTAGGACCCAATCTGGACAAAACAGGTGAGAAGAAAGGATTGCATTTATTCCTCCACTCCTCCTGCTTTAATATTTATGTATTTATGTATTTATATATTTATATATTTATATATTTATATATTTATATATTTATATATTTATACATTTATATATTTATATATTTATATATTTACAATTCTTATCATGTTGTCAATACTTCTACTTACATTGTGAGGCCCAGATGATTTAGAAAAAGGATTATAAAACTGGTCTCACATTTTACAAGACCTTCCTAATGACTGCTCTTAATTGCTTTTATGAACAAGGTCTCTTCTGAAATTTGACAAAGTTAGCCATTTGGGTAAAAATGCTTTAATATTCTTTGGACTCGAGAGATAAGGGCAACTTCTTATTAGAACATTCAGCCTTGCAATTACACTAAATGCAATTAATGAAGTTCTTATGTCCTCATAAACAGCCATGTCCTTTAAATTTGGATCCTATTTCTAAATTTGCAAATCAGTTTCATCACTAATTATTTTCTACAGCAACACTCCCTATGAAATTCTATGGCAATGCTCCCTATAAACACTCCTGTTTTGGTGTCATGTGTCTTAATCAGCCCGTGGATGGCCTTTCAAGTTCAGATCACTTAACTTTTCCTTAGGAGCAAAGTCTTCAGAGAAATTCCATAATGAACAGTAATAGTTCACAAAGAAAATCCTTGCCTAAGCCTGCATTGACAAATGTTGATTCATGCTCATGAGCTTCTTTCTTTTAAAAAAAAAAAACCTCATTTTAAAACTCAATGCCTCAGGGATAGCATGTTTTCTCTTCTATATTTACTTTCAGTGTCTGCACCTAAACAATACTTTGTCTAAGGACTTCACCAGTAAATTATGGATTTTGAAAGAAAATTGATATTCTTAAAAAATATAGGGACAGGCTTGAGACAAGTTTAAGTACATAAAAATGCCTTTGCTTATTCTGTAGCTGATGGAGTGCAAAAAGCTCCAATGATTTAAGTGACTTTCAGGGAAACACAAAAAGAAACAAAAGGAGAAGGAAACTTTCACTCATGCTGGTAGCAATCACTTTCAGTGAGAAAGATTGCAAAAGAGCCATAGCTCTTCAGGATGTGCAATCTCAAGTCTACAAGAACAGCAGCACAAAACAGCAGCAGCAGCAAAGCGCTGCCGGGGCAGCTTCAGCGTGCCCAGGTGACAGCTCACCCCTCTGCCAGCAAAGGCAGCAGCAGCACCCCAGGGAGAGGGAGGCAGAGCTGCCAGGGGAAGCCCCTGGGATCTCAAAGGTTCAGGCACTTGGTGAGCTCAGAAGGGGACCTGACAGAGGCATTTCTGTTGGCAGTGAGAACTCTTTGATGCATCACTGCTCGATGTGACTGGTACCTGACCTGAGAAAGCCTTACTAGCTTTGCCTATGGCTGAAACTCCCTAGCAAGAGTTTACAGGTAGAACTGATGCAAGCAAAATCCATACCGAGTTACAGTGATTGATTTGGCTTCCAGTGGCACACAGAAGCTTAGCAGGAACAGAACCTCGTACAAGTATGTGCCGAATGAGATAGAAGTGAAGATGTCCCTTCTCGTTGCAGGGGCCTTTAGAGGTCCCTTTCAGCTCAAACTGATTCTGTGAGAAGATGGAAATGTGTCCAACACAGACAAGAAGAAAAAGAAATTTATTAAATTCCACAACTAAGTTATTAAAGATCAGCTGTAGCATTGTAAATTACTAATATATGTGTTCTTCCCATATGTACTAATTAAATACAGCGTTCCTAAATTGAATTTACAAATATTTTCTTGTACATGCACAGCTTCCTGCATTAGTCAAGATCACGTTTCCTCAGAGCTAGGCTAGAAGATTTTGTTTGAAATGTTGAAGCAGTTAAGGTCTGAAAATCTATGAACTGACTGGAAATAATATACCTGACCACAGTCATGACGAATTTTGTTAACAACTTACTGAAACCAATTGTTGCAGTTCTTTTTTTGCCTTTAGCAAAACCCCAGCTATAGCCAAGTGAGAGATTTCTGCCTTTACAATGTGCTGATTCCATTTCACTGGTCACAACAAATTAAAAATGCATTTATGAATTTTATTTAAAGGATAAAATCAATAATGATTCAGACTCTTGGCCTCTTCAGTGAATTGTTAGGATTATTTTGGAGGATTATTACATTGGCAGGAGTACTTAGCAAATCTATTAAAAAATATGCACAAAGCTTTCTTACCACAACTTATTTTTTTAAACTGATGCCAGATTTGTCCTCTTATGGCCATATCCAGATGTCTAAATTTAGAAACAAAAGCTCTGCATATCCTGCATCTTCTGCAAAATGAAAGGGGAGGTAAGAAGAGCCTTTTGTTTGTCTTTTTATTCATTAAAGTCAAGGCAGCCTGATACCAACAACACCTAAATACGGGTGTAGGAGTTGAAAAGACAATCACCATCAGAAGAGAGGCTGGTTTTAACAACAGACTGCACATATTTCTGCTGTTCAGAACTGTGGGGTTCCAGTACCACCTTTAGCAACCAGTGAGCGAGTCTGGCCAGGTATCCTCCATGCAAAAGCTGAGGTACCCCTTTCTAAAAGAAACAAGTAGCAGATGACAGGCATTTCTCTATGACCTAGAAGGAGCTTTCCAGTTACTTTTCCATCTCCATCAAACTAGCATTTTTTTATTAGGCTTACTGCCAGACCTGTGATTTAGGGCTCATGGAAGAGATTGGGAAGCAAATAGTCTATAATGTCATCAGATTAAATGTACTAACATGTCTTTTAGACAGACAGTTTGCAATCAGTAACACCCTTCTTTGCTTATTAAAGGTCATAAAAGTTTAAGAAGGTAGAGTTAAAATTTCTGAAGCATTCAGTTAGTTGCATGCAAATGGAACAGAAAAATAATCCTTGTATAAAGGGGGAAAAAAAAGCTGTCTTATAACTTTATGATAAATGTATTTTCTTTCAACAGTATGGAAAAGCATCACAGATCAATGACAGCTATAATTATGTAAATTATTTCTATAACATATAATATTGAAACTTGTTAACTGAGTGAAAGAGGGAAAATTAAACTTTTTTCTCCAACAGTAGAGCTAACATATTCTTGTCTAGACTGTCAGTGGTAACTTGGAGCCCTCTAGCTCACAGTTCTTTCGTGATATTTGGAGTCTACTACAGCACTGCTAATTGTGTTTGGAAACATTGATTTTAGGAAAGAGATTGAGTGTACTACATTAGAAAGCATTTGAGCCTTAGCAAAAATATATTGCATATAGTGGAAAGGGAGTAAAGATTGACTTGTACTCCATGGGGAAAGCATAAACACTTGTTAATTATAGAGGAAGCTAACCACTGAGGTAGCTGGGGACACATTCATATTTCCAAACAAAGGAAACGAAACATTCACTTATACAATCCAGCAGAGCCAGGGCTGCACAGACCTCTCTGCAGCAAAGAGCTATCTCCCCAGGGCAGACAAACATGGACAGCAGCCCAGAGCCACGCCGAGATGCCAGAATGGGAAAGGCGGACTGACCGCTAAACTGCAACCTTGTCTTCTCATGGCCAGCGCTTCAACTACCCCTCACAGCACACGGTGAGGCCACACTGGCACAGCCTGGCTCTGCCAGTACATCATGCACTGCTGAGGTTCCCTGCAGCCCTCGTACCTCCTACTGTTCTCCCCAGGAAGAGAGTCAGAGTCAAATGGAATTTGGGTGGGTCACAGGAGGACTAGAGAACTCATTCAGTTCTGCTTGTCCACCATTCACAGTGCAAACGTCAGTGCCCTCATGTCAGCCAGAATATTCCTTTTGAGCAGCTTGTGCTCCCAGACCTTCCCTGCCCATGAAAAGTCCTGGGGCCATTGCAAGCCCCAAGGGCTGTGCCCATAGCATGGCCCTTAGTACCCATCCCACTGAATTGTGAGCATGCTCGTGTGCCTGGCCAGCCCAGACCAAGTACCCCAGCAGCCTTCACAGCAGAGCAAGCACCCTGTGGGGCTCATAACACCCAGAAAATCACATGGATGAGGCCACTGTGTCTCAGAGGGGAGGAGGATTTAGCACATGACCACAAGTGCCCACTGGCCTCCGAGGCAGAGGAAGACCCAGAGACACAGCTTGCTACAACAGGCACAGGGACAGAGTAGGCTGAATTTGAGCTCTGCTTCATAAAAAGGAACACTAGCAACACCTTGACCTCTGCCCTCATTCATTACTTTAAAGCTGCTGAAAAAAGCTGAAAAGTAGACATGAATCCAATTTCTATCCAAGCAGAGCAACAAAGAATAAAATCATTGCTTCCAGTGCTATGCTCTGCATATGCAGTTCTTTTTCCTTGGGATTTTTACTTGTAGCAGGAAACTCATAAGAATACAAAGCAGCTTGTCTGATAGCAGCTGAAATGTTGTATTTAGTGACAACATATACGGCTAACTTACAGGCAGGAGATGGAAGAGACTCTGCTGTGCCTCTTTGATTGTAATTGGAACATAAATAACTGTTTGCTCTAGTCAGATACATTCTGCACAGTGGACATAAATTACGATCAGAAAAATAGTAGGCTTTGAATGTATGAGGAACAAATGCTCGTCTTGTACTTCTACAACAGTAAAAGAAGGGATTGAAATCAAACTCTGTGACAAATTATTCTGTTTTGTTGTACACACTCAGTGAAAATGTGGGAAGAAGTAGAGCTCTCAGGCTCAATACACAGATGTCTTTGTACAGTTATTTGTTTTCTTATTTGTGTTATTCACAGAGGATTGTAGTGCATAAGATTAGTGCAGCTAGACAAAGCAAAGCCTTGCTGCATTAGCACATGATTTAGCAGGCTATCTGGGCTTTATCTGGAGTGGGTCTGATGAACCGGGTGAGTGAAAACCCATGGCAGTAACTGATGGTGAGGCTGGTATGGTGGAATGGACAACCCCCCAATGCATTAGCTTGGCATAACACCAGGGAAATTAGATCAGTGCAATTAGCCTGGTTTAGCATCTATGCTCAGAATAAGCCAGGCTGGGCAGCTGAGTTTATGCAGCAAGAGATGTATTCCCCAGATCCCAGTTTTTATTAAAAAAAAAAATCTGTATACCAATTGATGGAAAAAGGGATGGGAAGGGGGGAGTAGAGGCAGGAGAGAGAGATGAAGGGAATGAGGGAAACAAAGAAAGGTCAAATACTTAAGGAGAAGGTTTTCAGCAGCTCACACAGATGGAAAGGATGCAAAGGTTTACTCTCAGTCCAGCTGATAAATGATATCTCAAAAGGGAAATGTAACAGGAGTGGAAAGATTATGAGTCAAAATACAAGGGCACTGTTAATAATTCATTCCATTGCCTTATGTCTTGTTTTCAAAATTGTGAACCCTTGTCTTAACCTTCACTTTGTCAGAATAAAGAAAACTGATTTCTTTTATCTGTAAGGCTCATCTATTAAAAAAGCTAACTCTGAATGAAACGACAAGTAAAAAGGTTTCCCATTCTTCTGAGCAGTGATTTGAAGAGAATGAATACGCAAACTCACAGAGGGCCTTTCATACAGCAAGCATGAGGAAAGCCTAGAAAATTGGGGCACATATTTCACACTTCTTTACAAAGGCCTGTTTTGGTCTGGGAACACTGACAGCCATGCTGTCAAGATAAATTCCTTTTGGCAGACCATAGCCAACACAGACCTGAAGAGACACATAATGTCTATGAACCTCAGAATTAAACACTCTCAATATCCATCAGAAAGAGAATTCTGAGCTACAGCCAGGTAAAATTGAGCAAACTCTAGCTATTTGCAAGCATCTGCAGGAAATAGGGGCCACAAATCACCCATCTAGCTTGTTACACTTATCACCAGTATCTTACCAGCTCCCCACCAAAACTTCTTATGTGAACATGGGTTTATTACCTTCCAAACCACAAGTGACTGCTTGCTAAGAGTACAGAGATGATAATACGTTTTTTTAATAACAGAATTCTATAAAATAAATAATGAGATATAAGTGAAGGGAAACTTAGTGATGTGCTCTACTGACACTCAGGAGAAACTTGTATGGACAGGATCACCTTTTCACCTTTAAGCCATATCTGAACTATCCAGCAAGATTCTGTGAGAGACTGAAATGTTATGGAAAATGGTTTAAACATTATTATGATGGACTTTTTGCCCATAAAACCATGACAATGGCAAAACTGTATAAAGAAGATGTGACCACCAAAGCCCATCCCTCCCTGAACATGCCTCCTGACTGGAACTTTGGACTACAAGTTAAGCCACCTAAGGGAACTTAAGATGAAATAAAGGTGACACCATTGGGATCCATGGAGTGATTATATTTTCTACTTAATCTGTCACTCTCTTTCTCTCCCCCCTCACTTTATTTCTTTCCTTCTATCTCTCTTTCTCTCCAGCTCACAATTACTGTTAAATAAAATCCATACTATTGACTTTGGCACATGGTCTCTTTTGCACCATAATTTGGGCAGAGGCATCTCTCTAATAATTTTAATAACCAGATCATAATGGATTCTCAGATGACCTTGATGTGCTAGGTTTACTGAGAAGGTGTTGATAGTAGGGGACTGTGCAGGGGTAGTCTCTGTGAGAAAAAAAGAGGAGGTGCACCTGTGTCCCATCCAGCTGCAGGATGAACCCAGACACAGCTTAGCCAAACAGAGATACTGATGGCATCTCTCCGATAAAATGTTCAGGAAAGAATAAAAACTGGTGCACAGCACCTGTGAGAATGAGAAGTGAGAAAAAATGGGGTGAAACAGCTCTGCAGATAGCAGGATCAGGGGAGAAGGAGGGGAAGCAGATGCTCCAGACAGTCCCCTGTAACCCATAAAGATGACCATAGGTGTCACCCTGCAGCTCGTGGAGTTGACAGTGGAGCAGACACCCACGTGCAGCGCATAGAGAACCCCAGACCTCAGCAGGTGGACGTGTCCTGAAGGAAGCTTCAGCCTGTGGAGAGCCCATGCTGGAACAGGTTTTCTGGCAATAGCTGAGGCCCATGTGGGAGCTCCCACTGGAGTAGTCCATTTCTGAAGGACTGAACCCTGTGCAAAGGATCCACCGTGGAGCTGCTCGTGAAGGACTGTGGCCCATTGGAGGGACCTCACACAGAGCAGCAGAACAGAATAACTTGCTATGGAAGGACCACAACATCCACTCCCCATTCCCCTGCACTGCTCTGAGGGAAGGAAGCAAAATAATTGAAAAGGAAGCAGAAAAATTTGGCCTGAGAAGAAGCATGAGATTTTTTTTTTGTTCCTCACTATCCTCCTTAACTATCAACTTTTAGCTATTAATAAATTAAATTATACTTCCCCAAGATGAGTCTGTTTTTTGTGACAGTAATTGAAAAGTAATCTCCCTGTCTTCATCGAAACCCACAAGCTTGTCCATCTTAATTTGTCCCCTTGTCCTTTTGAAGAGGGGGAGTGAGAGAGTGGCTGGGTGGACAGTTTGCAGCCATCCAAGGTTGAATTCTACCACACACTTCTAAGAACAGAAAAGAAATATAAGGGTTTGGTGTTTTTAAAAAAATATTCACTACATCATAATTTAAAATTTGGTGAGAGCAGGAAAACCATGTGATTTGCAGTACAGCCCAACAGTGACTTAGTTCTCCAAGTTAGATGACTATGCTCCTTCAACAAGCTAGGAAGTCATTCATTCTTCAGGATATCATATAGGGAATTGAGTTTAGACTGAGTTTAAGGACCCACCTGAAGTCACTGCTGTTGAACAAAAATAAAGCTAACAATATATTCTCTTGATTGTAGAAATGACTTAATGGTAAAGCTTCAGACACTGCAGCTGGGGGCAGGGGCGGTCATTATTTCCTCTCCATTATAGCAATCATGAGAGTGCTATGAAAGCTGGGAGCTTTGCCCAGAGGAAGGACTTTGCTTTCAAGTGAACTCCATAGGTTCAGGGAATTTGAACTGAGCATAATATTTGATGCATTAATTGGAGCACTTGTCAGATGTAACGTTTTTAGTGCATGATGATGTCTTCATTAATCATGATGATAGTACGTGTATAAAAGCCAAAACGGAAAGAAAAGCTGAAGAGACCAGATTGCAATTACTTCTAACCCCCCTAAAGGACAGAAGAGCTTGGTAGCTGGGGCTTTAGGGCCATGTCCCAATTTTAGACGTACTTTTTGAGTTCCTGCTACCATTGTCTTTGGCAAGTGTGCTTCCAAAGTTACACTGTGCACCTCTGCCTAGATTTTCATACTTGGTAGCCATACAGACGGCAATTGAGTTAAAATTAATTTGAGTTTTTAAACAGAAGGGAGACTGAGTCCTTTCTTCCTCCAGCAGAAATATGATTAAATTTTTTCTATTTCACTTTGTCCTACAAACAGGAGATATCCATAAATTATAGCAGCATAAAGGCTTGGCCTTTTCACATCCTGATAAAGCAGCCTTTTGAAGAATGTTTTTCATTTCTTCAGCCCATTGAAGATATGCTCTGCTTTTCCCAATGGGTTCTTTGACTCTTCAAACTCACTCTTTCCGTTTAGTTGCTTACCTAATATGACATTGATATTTCCATTTATCTCATTTGTGGTAAGTGAAAGGTCTTGTCAATAGGGATTTGGCACATCTAAAAGTTTCACTAAGAATTCTTTTCTTTTTTAATGGAATCATTTCCTAATACTCAGTCTTTTAAGAGTGTCACGTTGAGCTGACAAGAAATTGTTTCTTTTAAAGGTTCCAGAGACTTTTCCCAAGGTAGCTACAACTCAATCAACATAGAAAATGGTCTTACAAAATGTTTTTGTAATTTCAAAAGGCTGGAGGTCTCAGTAGCTCCTTGCTGTGATGTGAAGAGGTGAATCAGAACCCATAGCTGGAGTGTGCCAGATTTAATTATAAAAGAACTCAATGCAGGTCAGCAAAATTCTCTTAAAGGTTAGCTTGTTCCAATATACTTTTTATGAAGTACTGCAACTGAAATACGACATCCTCAAAAGGTTTGAGAAGGAAGTTGCCTGCTGGAGTGAGCAGGAGCCATGTCTCAGGGAAACATGCTGTAGTAGAAGCAGGGAGGTGATTAAGCCCCTGTGTTCAGCACCATTCTGAGAAGGGTCACCAAGCAGGCCAGGAGAGTGAACACTTGCGTGGACTTACTGGGGGCAATGGAGGCTGCCCTCAGGCACAGCTGCTGTGGTGTGTGACTCTCAGGGAAAAGGGCCATGTCATCTCCATCCACACCCAACAGAGGAGCTGCCCCCAGGCAAACATCAGCGAACACCAGAGGGGAGCAAAGAGCCAGGAAAACGGCAGTGGTCTGATGAGCACCTCAGTGAAAGGGCATCTTCCTCACATACACTAAAAACTGCCTTTTCATGTCATGCTTTGTACCTTAAAGACATTGTCACTAAACATTTTCACTGTAGCCAAAAAGAATCACTGAAAGATTTGATGATCTGTTTAAGATTATATTGTCAGGTGAAAAAAATCTGCTATTCATCACACTTCAAAATACTTCTAGAATTTTACTGAACAATATTGCTTGGGCATCAAATTGAGGCACAGGAAGACCTAATGATCTTAAACAAAGGAATCTGTTTAGGATCTTGGCTGCTTCATGTGCCAATGCCCTGATGCATGCCCCACTTTCCCAGCCACATTGGAGCCATTTCCCTTTATAAGTGCAGAAGCAGTTGGGCCTCTGTCCTTTGTAGGAATTTAGTTTTGGGTCCAGACACAGAAGAGACCTAGAAGCCTAGGAGATAATTAAGTTGTATAACTTAATGGCCCTAATAAGATGTCTCACCAGGCATAAATTATTGCACCATGCAATTCTAGACTTCATTTACAAAGTATGAACCTAGTGATGGCTTTAGCACACTTCACTAGTCCAGTTATCATTCAGGACTCTTTCTCTTCTACTTAGAAAACCCTTAGGGAGAAAATTTTCAGTTTTCATGACATAAATTATCTTTCTCAGGGAGGCAAAAGGAGAAGAAAATTAAAATATCTTGACTCTTGTAAAAACATATTCATTAAGAAAAATAAAATCGACTCAGACAGTGAGACTATATGAAAAAATAATCTTGGGTCTGAAAATTGGGTGTGAAAAATGCAGAAAATAATTTCTGGAATTCAGGAATGCCTTTGAACACTTGGTGTTATATGTCAGAAGCTGAGAACCCACCACATCCCAAGCAGTGCCAGAAACTACAGAGAAGTATTGTGATACTGCTCCCATCAGCTCCAAGTTCTGATCTCACAAAGGAAAGGGACAGTCAGAATCTGCTACTCAAAATGGAGAATGTTTGAGGCACCCAATTTTTTTCTGGGGGATGGTGAGGAAGATGGAAAGGGTTGTGATAAGTTGTTTTGGGTTTTTTGGGTTACTTTGTTTTTTTGTTGTTGTTTTTGTTTGGGTTTTTGTTTGTTTTGGGGTTTTTTTTAGGGTTTTTTGTTTGTTTGTTTTTCTTTGGGGTTTTGGTTGGTAATGGTGGTGGAGGTAATGATGATGCTGATGGTTTTTTGTTTGTCTTTTTTTCCTGGGGAAAAGTCTGGCACCTGTGAGGCAGCAGTTAGACATAAATGATAGATAAAATCACTATCTTCTCTCCCCACTTCTTTTAAAATGAAAGGGAAACTATCACTGGATCTTTATTGTGATATAAAAACATGCCTTATAGCTGATCTGACAGATGGTTCTGCTGCACCATAGTAGTTAAACTGGCTGTGCTTATACAAACAGTCAGACAGGGCAAATGGTCTTTTGCATTCCCCCAACACACACAGACTGCTTCTTCTTTGATAAACTCATATGCTAAAATAAAATGTATGTCAATTTGCTGTCTGGATTTTCCATCTAATCAAATTTGGGGATTATGGCAAGTGCTTTTCCACTCAAAATAACTGAAATACCTTTACCCACTCTATGCAGCAGCTCACAGAAATAGGCCAGATTATTTCTGAGGGATCTTTGTTCATATTCTGAGAAAATGGCTTGGAGAGACATTTGGCAAACTGGAATACTTTGTACGTGTTGGTACTGAGTCAGTGAGAAGAACAGGAACAATCTGTTTTGTTATGTCCCCATTTTCTCATTAGTGGCCAGATGCCTTCCAGAGACGCACCCAGGCAGCTCTTATTGAAACTAAGATGGCTACCTGTACCCAGCAGTGGGTGATCTTCTATTTAAGAAATTGTGGAACAAGGGAAAAGCAGCCATATCTGAGTATATCAAGCCTTGTGTGGGAAGAGTCTTCATCCAGATTCTTTTAATTCAAAGGTAGAGAATTAGACAGAGTTGCCTAATTTGTTCTGGACTTGTTTGAATGTTGGAAATGTCTTAGAGGTACATGTGCTCCTCATGTACAAGTCCCTCTAATGGTTGGATGCTTACATCAATACTTAATCAAAGCTGAAGCATCACTCATCCAAAGAAAGAGAGATAAGTAGAAATAACCAAACCAAATCAAACCAACAAAAAAAAATGCTCAAAAAAAATTACATCCCTGCAGAGCAGGCAATGTTGCTATTTTCCACTTGAATACCTACTCCTTCCCAGCTAAGATGCAAAAATAGAAGAAGGAAAGAAAGAAAAAGAGGCGTTTTTCAGGGAGCCTCCATCGGGCAGGATTGGCTCCCTGAGCATCCCAGTAGTGTCAACTCAGTCTGTTCTCAAGCAGTGAAATTTTCTCACTCCTCTTTTAACACTTTCTGCAATCTCCCAAGACTTATGCAGCAGAGGTAGGATTTAATAAGAAAAATGCCCTTACTCATTTGCCCTTCGCAGAAGGATTATTTCCCGAGCATTTCCGTTCTCCCTGCCACAGACTTGTCTGTTCCCAAACATGAGCAGCAAGGCAGACTCTTACCACCGTAGTTACCTGCCCTTTCCCTAAGTCTGCACAGCTTCCTGAGGTTACCTGGCTTGTATGCTCAGATGATTTTTGGCCATTTTTCCTAACAATGTGAAGTGTCTTTTTCAATGGAGATCAATAAATAACAGAGCCACTTCTAAACCCACATGGATACTTAACCTTTCCAAAAATGCCACCTTCTTTCTTTTATGTAAAGTACTTTAAGAAAACCTGAAAACAGGTGGATAATCAAAGCCAAGCAGTTTTGGGGGTTTTTATCCTGTAAACTGCTGCTTTGGGAACAACCTGGAGTCAAGACAGCAGCATTAATTTATTTTTGCTCTGTGAGAGAACACAGGAGGCTAGGAAAAGTTAAAAGGAAGAGGGAGAGTCCTGAATAGCAGGTGGATGCAGACCAGCAGGTTAGCAGGAGTCCCTACTGCATGCAGACAAATAGGGTCTTTTGAATACTTATAGGGCAAAAGTGTTTACAACCTGCAAAGCATCACTTTCTACAGTTGAAGAATTGTGGTATTTATATTCTCCATTATATCAAGACACAGCCTAAGGAGCAGCCACTAGAGAAAACAGAGGGAAAAGAAATGAAGTGAAATATCTCTGGAAATCACACTATTAATGTAAATGTCAGAGGTGACATTTGTTCCACATGATTCTTCCAAACAATGTATGATTATGGTATGAATTCTCAAGATAAAGCTTCTATTTTATTTCCTTTTATCTAAAGTAATTTAGCAAGTATTTTTGTGCCCTCTCTAAAATGATTCATTACACTATCTATAAAATGTTTGAATGTGGTATGTTCTGTGATGTTTCACTTGCTTTAGAACTTTATAACATCTGCATCTCATTCTGTCTCATTTTCCAGGGAAACCAGAGAGAATTACAAAATTCCTGTTTCTATGAAATAAGACAGTTATTTGTAGAGAAATACAAAAGCCTCTGCAGAGAATGTTTTTCCATAAACCTGTTACCCAACACGTAGAGACTTCCTTTGGAAGCAGAGCACTGGGGTAGCAGAGAACTTGGACTGCAACCATAGTAGGATATCTTTATTGAAGCCTTTTCAAAATATGGCAGGAATATAAACCTCAACACGACAGCAAGAAAGTACAGTACATAAACAAAAAATTTAAAAGAAAGAGGTGACTCACCTTGATGCCTTTGGAATTATATTAAGTTTAATCTCTCTTCCAAAACTGATCATAGTCAACCCATAAAACCTAGAGGCCTTTTATGAAAGTGAAATCTGTTTGCCATCAGATAGAGCTTTCAACAGACAATGCCAAATGAAATCCAATGTCATTTCCTAGAGGAATGAGAAATAATGCCATTATGCCATCTTTTGCAAACTAATATAAATCAATACAATAGAAAAATAGTAAAGAAGCCAGAGATGGTGTCCTTCAATATATCCTCTAGAAAAATGCCATGTGCTGTTCCAGATGCACCTATTTCTGGTATCTGGACTTCTTTATTAAATACATTCATGTCTCTCAGCTCTAGACTTTCCTCCCAAAAGCCTGGCACAACAACCATTCACCATGAGAACAGGGTAGCAAGAGAGTAATAGAATAGCAATGGAGTAATATGATGCAAGCAGCCCTTTTCCAGTGGGATGACTCATCAGTAACCAAAATATTTCAGGCAGTGTAACAATCCAATAGCTGTTCTCATTACAAGTGGAAGAAATCAAGAGAACAGAATACAACTATGTGTTTTATGTGAACATGTCCATTTCCCAACTGCACCATTACTTTGCATTTCTGGAAGAGTGTCTGGGCTTAGTGGGTTATGAAGTGGATCACTTCCTCTGTTTGTGGCTGTACCTCAGAGGACAAGCAATGCTACATTTCTTCTGTTTGAATAGTAGTCCTTAGAGTGGAAAGATATGTCTCTGATCAGTGTAAAACTAGGTGCTCTGCCACAATGTCAAGAATCTAAGTGTTAATGCTGCCACATGCACTAGTAGCTTCCTTGGACTTTGTTTATATCAAAGAAATTAAGGGTAAGGGAGTGTTGAACACAAAGTTATACAGAAAGATAATTTACCTAGTACAAAGAGAGAAGAGGGAGAGAATAGTAAGCTACTGGTGTGGCTGTGAAGAGTGGTTCCCTCTGACAGGTTCAGAACCTGCCCCCGCTCTAAGACTGCAGATCCAAAAGACCTAGGAGGTAACCAGCCTTCTCTCTTTCTGCTTGCCAGGTCTGCATCCTTGAAACAGCTCTAGTGGGGTTCTTCTGAGCCAGAAAAACACTCATTAAGGAATGTCTCACCAATTTAAAAGATACACACAGGAGATTAAACAAATGCTGTTTAATTAAAATGCTGAAGCAATTTTGATGAGAAATGCTACTAAAATAGTGCTTAGAGTTGTTGCAGACCGAGAAGTGATTAGCACACTTGTATTAAAAGAATGGCATGCTTACAATAATGCCCTGAGTGTTATTATAGCTGAGTGCCACTTGTAGTGGAATTAAACCTGTGCTCACTCTTCCCCATCAACTGATCTAAATGCCTTTAAATTTATATGGATATGTGGTTAGCATCAGTGTTCCAGATTTGGGAGTACTCAAGCAAAGCAAACTTGACAAACACAATTCTGGAGAAATACTTGGCAAAACAGTGAATGAAAACAAAGATTACTTTAAAATGGCAAGTTTCACCCATTTGTATTGGCTGCGCCCAGGATTAATTGATTTGGATGCACCACGACTCTCATTGTCACCAAAGTATATCAGCTACACAATGGGTGCACACCTGGAGGAAGAAGAGAGCACAATTCTCATCAGTGCTCACTAGGGAAAGGGATCACACTTTACAAGCACACTGTGAACACGAAAGGTCACTCAAACTTTTAACTATGAGGTCTTTAATATGAGCTAGGTATTATGGGAGTCAGATCAGCATTCAGTGCAGCCGCCTCTCATCCTCCTATCATCAATTCACACCCAGCCTCTTAATGCTGAAGGAAGAAAGACAAATGTTTTGATGCAGTCTTCTCCAGCAAGGGCCTTGGGAAAAAGGCTTTGAGCTGTTAAAAAAAAAAAATAGAGCATAGCAGAAAATTCAGAGGGAGCTGTAATTCTTCTAAGGAAGTAATTGAATAATACCAGCAAAATGTGTACTGTGAGGGACTGAGTGTTCAAGAAGTGTGAAGCAGTGGGAAGGAGAGGAAAGATAACAAGGAAGGCACGGAGTCTGGAAAACCAAAGAGAGGACATTAAGGTATTAAAGACCCCTTATCTCTGACACTGCTCAGCCTTCATACAGCCCTTCTTTGTGTGGGCTCCTCCAAACTCCTTCAATTCCTTCTCAATGAGCTCTTCACCTTCAAACACTTCCACTCCACATTATGCACTACCCCAAGTCATGCCAGACACGTCCTCAATTTCATACTGAAAAAATATCTCTCCAACAGGCTGCAACACAGACTTCAGACTGCACTTCAGACATTTTGAACTCAATCCACCTCCCCAGGCACAAAAGGTGAATTACGTCTATGGGGCAGTGTTAAAGATATAATTAGAGTGGGATG
The DNA here is from genome assembly GCA_013400315.1 of Bombycilla garrulus. NCBI lineage: Eukaryota > Metazoa > Chordata > Aves > Passeriformes > Bombycillidae > Bombycilla > Bombycilla garrulus. The sequence continues at coordinate 664,554 of VXBU01018925.1, read as the reverse complement.
CAGTTAGTGACTCTACACATTAGGACACTGTGGCCTGTGAGCATTTGAAGCTTTTTCATATCTCAGGAAAGACTAATGGGAAGGCAATGCAAGGGTGGAGAAAACAAGGTCCAAAGGAGGACAAATTTGAAAAATAAAAATAAAAAGATAATGAAAAAGAAAATTTAGGCCCACATTCATGCTCAGAAAAGGATGCTTACCTTAAATCTTGTCTTTCAGCTACACCTTCTATAGTCCTTCCCCAGACAAGGACTACACATTGCATTTTTCCTGTTATCTCATGTGCCTGCCAAACATTAGCACAGGAAAACACATCTAAGCCCTGGTGCACATGGTGCTGCATGGCCCTCATCCAAATTTATTCCTCCAAACATAGACAGAAATACTCACAGCCAGAATTCCTTGAGACTATCAAAAGCCTTGGGTGGGCTGGGTCTTGGGCAAATTTGTTTTAAAAATAAATCTGTGTTAATTTAATCAATGAAACGTAGACTGCTTGAACTTCATCTTGTCCAAAAAAAACACACCAAAATAAAGGGAGGCAAAAACCAAACTGCAAATCAAAACCTAACCTGGCTAGGTAACAAAGGTGTTGAGTATTTTAAACAACACTTGAATCTGCATGAAAGATGCACTGGTTTCCCAAAAGACTGCTAAGAAAGCGACCTAATTACTTTTCTTGTTTCAGAATACACAGAGCAGGACATCTTCCTACCCTGTTTTGTACCTGACATTGCAGTCATGTACATATGAAGTTCATGGAACTTGTAATAATAACAGTAATAATGAGAATTCAACAGGCCATGGTTTGTCGCTTGCATTTTAGTTTAAAAAGAAAGTCCTCTTTCATTAACCACTTTGTTGTGCTTCTCCAAAGTTGAGCTTATTAAACTGATCCAATCATATATGACCCAAACACCTTAGCTCTATAATTACTGAATTGTTAGTCTAATCCTGGCTGTGGCAGTGTTACAAAAAAAAGGTGTGAAGGCTTTGTAATCAAATTATTGACTGAATAGGGTTCTGAATAAGTTATACGAAGAAATATTTTTGTTATAAGATTACTTGGGGATTTTGCTGCTGAACTGAAATGGGCAGAAGTAATTCTTATTTAACAAAATGTTTAAAAGCATTAGGGTTGTATAAAGGGGCATATAAAGCCTAAAAATGGGTACTTTCCACTTGTGGATACAAATGGTGGAAAACACAATAGCATGAATCAGTAAAACTATATTAGTTTCACCTGCACAACAGTCATTCAAAGCATGATCGATTGTCTGCCTAAAGAAGAAGGCTGGAGTAATTTTTGGTTTAAGCTTATTTTAAGTTGCAGGCATGCATTGGAAAAATGCTGTGCTTCAGGAAGGAATAGAATAATGGGCCATGTCCCTCAGCCCTTCAGTGTAGGACAAGACAAGTCACCTTGCTAAGACTGATGGCAGTGCTGTGCTAGGGGACTTTTGCACAAAAGCTCAAGTTGAAAATAGAGAACAATGCATTTAAAGACTAGAAAACCACTAACAAAGGCTAACATGCATTGCTCTAATATACATAATTGCACTGAGATCACTGAGACAAATGGCCCCTAGGTCAAAAAAGCCAGAAAGGTCAGACAGATCCCAACAACAGCTGAACAGATCTCCCTAAAAAATCTATAAGCCTAGCCTGAAAGTTCCCTATTTACAAATGTCGTCACTGCCAGGAAAAGAACTTTACTCACATTGCTGTCACAGTGCAGCAAGAACATGGTATACAGAAAGAGTTACTGGGACTGGGCTTCGAGGAAGTTGAACTGGCTCTGCTCCTACTGCTATCTTAAAGAAAAGGTAGAGAAGAAATTCCAAGGACCAAGACCAAGTGGCAGTGGCAAGTTCACAGACACACTGCCAGCACCTACAAAAATTTTAGCCACCTGGAGAGGTCCAAAGCAGAGCTGGGGTCCAGCGCTCAGGGTCACTCCTTTTGGCACTTAAATTTAACTGTAGAGACATAGTCATCATCATAATACTCCATAATGCAATATCTGGCTAAACAATGTGTGTTATTTGTTTTACAGGCCTTGGAGATGGCCCTTTAGACAAGCAGTTTACAAGCTGTAATGTACATCACACAACATTATCCTGCTTCAAAGAGAGGAGAGACTCATTACTTACACTCATTACTAAAGCCTGATCTGAAAGCTTTTTTTCTTAACTCTGATGTTCCTGTCCAACCTAATGTTACATGGTACTTCTGAAGTCATGACATAAATTAATAATAATGTTCTGTGGCCATAATCTGACTCCCAGCACACCATTTCCCCAGACACTGTTATGTAAAAGCATTTTGTTATTTATAGTTAGGCAACTCCATCCACTTCTACAATTTGAATTAAGAATGGTCTAAATAATTAGACCATTACTGTTCCCCTAATGAACAAATCTGTTTCAAGTGTAAACACAAGGGGAATAAAGCAGATCAGTCTTGTTTTCATTGATTTTTAATGAAAAAAACATGAAGTATCCCCTAACCTAGTTTGTACCTTCATTTTTCAGATCAATAAGAAATCAGTAATAGTTTTGCTTTCAGCAAACAGGGATTGTGTTCATTAAAACATTTTGCTTCTCCAACCTTGATCTTACTGAATATATTAAAAAATAGGTCACTTGGCAGGTCTTTTCTTTTTCTTTTTAATTGAAATCAATGAAGCTGACCCTGGCAGGTAAAACTAATTAGATCATTAAAGAAGTAGCAATAGTTTTAATTATGAGATATCTTCTATTCAACTTGGAGCTATTTTTAAAGGAAATGAGTTTGAAATCAATGAAAGGGAGAAGTTTCTGAAAAAATTCTATGAACTTTGAGGAAGGACTTCAGATTCAGCCTTTCATAGTCAGTGGCATTGTAACAAAGCTTAGTATGACTCTAGCACATCTTCACTTAGGTAAGCAGAGGAAAATCCACAAACACAAGGTTATTCTGCTTCCTGCATTTGGGGATTAAACCACTTGTGACTGAGGTTAGTAATGTTACATCTATGGACCAGGCAGTCTGTCAACTCTTGTGTCCTTCAAAATGTCTCAGGTCCCATGAAAAAACTGCAACTTCCGATTTAGTGAATCAACACTAAATGTATAAATCTGATCATCATGGTGGCAGTGGTTTGTTTTATATGTTAACAAAAATAGTCCAACCAATATTGCCCACCAAGAAAATTTGTATCAGTCACCTAAATGATTATTTAGATATAGAGAAGAGAATCAAATGTATGAAAATCATAACAAGCAGGCTAATTATTAGATCTTGAGGCAATCCATAAAAATCATTACTATAATGAGAAAGTGGATAAAAATCAGGCTTAAATTTAAAAAATTACCTCATTATCCTTACACAAAAAAACTTTCAAGCAGTTCAGTACAAGGACTAAAATGAATTCTAAAGTTAGCTTACATTGCTGAATACCTGCAAGAGCTTTCTGTCCATTCTGATGCCCTGAAGGAATAAATACATATAACTCAGTTCAATTTTATGCATAAAATGTAAACAATCAACATAATCTAATACACTTTTTGAAAGTGAAGGGATTTTTCACAATTTTTGAAAAGAGACTGTAATTGCACTCTCAGTTATGCAAAATTAGCTCATCTTTCAGGAGAACACTTATTAGTGGAATGAAAAGCATCATGCTAAGTAAACAGCTATAATAACATGGGCAGAAAAGCCAAACACATTTCAAAAATAAATGGTTATTAACAAAATAAAGATAGTTTAGGGCTAATTTTGGAAGTGCATTTTTGTTATTAGCTACCAAAAATATAGTTGTAATATAGATAAAGCAAAGGAAAACACATGCACACACACAAAAAGCAGGAATGCATTCAAGGTAAATACGTTATTAAAAATAACCCAGAAGAAAAACTGTAGAAGACAGTAATAAGGTAGTTATTATGAAGAGGTTGCAAATATAGTGTACATGTTTTCTGTATTGAGTGACAGAAGAGCGTCTCTCTCAAGGAGCTATTTTCCCAGAGCAACATCATTAATATGGGATTCAACAACAGGACTCAGGCATTCTAATGCAGGTTCTGAGTGACATAAAACCAAAGGCTGGGTGATATGCAATAGGACTTCTGAGAGTCCATCACCTCTCTGAAGTGGCTCCTAGGCCAGTCGGCATCCCCAGGGGCATTTGAAATGGCACTTTACACCATGTATAATACACCATGCACGGTGTATGGGCAACTGAAACCAGTACTGAAAGGTAACACTGAACACTTTGGGAGGGATTTGGCCTAGAGTGTGTGTTTTCTAAATATGAACTGAGTGTCTAACCTCCCATTTCAGTTCTTGGCAATATAATCAAGGCAACTGAAGAATCAAGAGTAGCTCATCCTAAAGCAGACATCTATGTCTGGATAGCCAATTGTCTCCCAAACTCCAGAGACTGTGATTTCTGTGACTGACTGTGCTGGACATATAAATTAATGGGTAGTGTAAAAAAGAGATTGCATACACAGCCTTGAAACTCTCCACTGCACTGGGATTTTGTTATTGGTATTATTGACAAGCTTGTTTGGGAAAGGAAGATGTGGGGAACTGTATCTTTAGAAAGCCAGGGTGGAAGTATCTGCAATATCCAGAAGCTCGTTAGCTCTCATCAGAAAAGACATCATATTACAAAAAGACCCAAATGTCCAGCTGAATCACACACCAAAGCTTTCTCTGAAGAAATGCAATTATTGCTGGTGTGGAGCTAATTCAAAGCCTATGAAAGTACATCAAATTGAGTAATCCAAGAGGAGAAAGGGAAATAAATCTCTAAATACTATACTTAAAATACCACACAGAATTATGGTTCCCCATAAATGTTTAACAAAAGGCATCAATAATAAATGCCTCTTCATTTCTACTCACATCTGACTCTGTAAGATTTTATTTTGGAAAATTAAATCTACCTTCTCTATGGAAGTGGATTGCTCTCTGGTGATCAGTGAAGGAACCTGGCAGGTGATGGTCACTGGGCCACACTGGGGCTGGGATTGCTCTCTGATGTGTGAATCCCCTTACTCTGACAGGGAAGAAGTGTCTAAAAAGTCAGAAGACATATTTCATAACAAGTCTGAGTCTTTCTGTAGGAGCAAGAATGAAATTCCCCCTGAAGGCAGAGTTCTATGGGTATATGACTGTCCAGGGTCTGAATACAGCCCAAGACTCTCCGTAAGTCTTAACCAATGGTTGGAGGAGACCTTACACTTCAGAGTATAAAACTCAGCTCCTTGGACTTCTTCAAACTAGAGGCATCTACTGTGCATTTCACCTGGAGCAATTCTGGTGAAACGCATCCATTTGTTTCCAGACAGTGTTTTGTCCCCAGCTGTAAATTTGAAACTCCATCTGACTTGCCTCCCACTTTACATGACATCTTGGATGTCCTGGCAAGAGCTTCAACATCTCTCTCAGTGTCCAAAGTGTGTGTTTAAACAATCTAGGATTTGAATTCTGAATGTGTGAAGCTAATGTTATGCTCTTCATTCAGAAATATGCTCTGTTTTCAAAATTACTCAGAGTGCATGAAACACTTCAGTTTCAGATTAGGCAACAACAAGTTGCCTTGTATTAACAATTAACGTTTATTTATGGAAGGCATAGAAGACACAACAAGGTGAAAGGCCTTTATTCTAAATTCTATTTTATAAAAAAAATTTTAAAAAAAGGCATTCATCTTTTAATTCTTTAAGATGTATTTTGGGGTGTTTTACTGTTTAATGAATAGCGGAAAACCAATTTCTCAGTCTATGCCAACAGGGAATAATCACATTATTTATTCCAGTTTATGAAGAACCCCAAGCTTGCTTCTTGTCTGTGCTAGTGTGTCGTGGTTTAGAAAATGGTATTCTCCACTTGGGTGCTCTCACTAAAACCAGGCAGCATTCGCTCCCCACTGCCCCATCCCCTGCGGGTGGCTGCAGAGCACAACTGGAGCTACAACAGGCAAAGATCACTGATTGAGATAAGAACAGTTTACTGGAAACAGCAATGAGATAAGGAAATGAACAGTGCCAGCAACAATATGAATTTTAAAAAATGTACAGAAGAGAGGCATGTGAGATTCACATCCAAATGATCAGAATTAGGGTTACCCAGCTGCTCCCTCCAACATATTTACTTGAAAGGAAAGAACCCCTTTTCCCTGGAATAGACTCCCTTCCCCTACCCCTGGAAATGATGTGAGGTGGTGTAGAACAACTTCCAGGTCCTAGCCATGCTCCCTCCTGGCTACTGCAAAAATCAACCCTGTCATTGCTGGAACTAGGACGCATTGACAGGTACTGTGATAAGGCTACAAAAACTCTGGAAATGACAATGAGAGCTCTGTGAGTGCCTTTGTGCTGGAAGATCCTTACCCAAGAACATTCGTGTAACAGCCTGTAATGAACTATTCTCACTTTCAGCATGCAGATACTTTAAGATGTCTCTGATAGGTGACTTTATTAAAGGCATCACTTGAAAGCATGATCCTCGTTAATCACCAATAATTATGATATGCCAAGAGGAAAAAAAAAAAAGTCAAAGATCTCTTTCACAGGTAGTTAAAAGAACTGCCTTGTCCTCTTATAGGCTCAAGTGCCTTTAATCTAAGTAGAGAAACAGCAAAAAAATAGGAGTTGCTTCTGAATCACTCATTTTCACATAAGCAGCTAATTTGGTTTCAACATATAGATGATAGAAGACAAAGTTTTTATTCAATGATGTAAAAAGAAACTGTCTTTGTTCATATCTCAGACTGCTCCAATATTGATCTTTGGAGTATTGGGCATGAAGATGCTAATAAGCATTATTGAGCATTCATTATTTGTTCCTTCATATCAGCATGTTGCACTGCAAAGGTACAGAATCCTTTCTTTTGCCAGCTGAGTTAGATATATCACCTCTTAGATGTGCTCTCATGTTTTTCATCCTTACCTGTAACTTATGCTTTTACTGTCTGTTTTATCCTTTGGTGCAGCACAGTAGAACGCAACAGCCTGCCCACAATATTAACATACATTAAATAAGCTTTCCCATGCACCGGGAATGCATCCCATCGCCACTCTGCTGCAGAGAATTCTGATATGTGAAGACTGCTACATATTTTAACCTTAAATGTGTGTCTCAGACACTGCAAAATCAGGCCAAAAGACTTATCTAGGGCTACAGTTCAGTAGTGTAGGAAAGCACTCATTTCAGAAGAAAATGGAAGGCACTAACTTTATTCCAAATGTTCAACCAGGCAAAATTATAGGATGAAAAGCAGTCCTTGATGCCATTGAATATAACTTTGCTTACTTTAAACAAAGCACCTCAATCTTTGGTAGAGAAGTTTCTGAAAACTATTCAGCATCTGAATCCTGAAAATGGTAGGAGACTTGACTCTCTGGAACCAGGTTTGGCACAGCTGCTAGGGCAAAAACAAACAGAAAAGCCAGGCAGAATGACTGGTTTTCAGACTTGTCACAATTTGAGCCTTGAAACACCTGGTAGGATTTCCAGACTTGACACTCTGTGAAAAAGAATTAAAACAGCTGAATCCAAGCCTGATGGATTACAGCACCGTCTTCCTTGTTTCCATACTAGTTGCAGTAGACTGTGACTTCCTTACAGTCTCACTACTTCCTCCTGATCTCATAAAAATGGTCCACGCTCACCAGAGATGCAGCATTCACACAACACCCCAGCACTTGGGCATTCATGTACATGCAGGCATCATTGAACCCTTGCTCTCTTCAAGTTTAAGCGCATACACATGAAACTATATTTCAACTCTTGTCTCAGACATACAGCATCAGTTCACTACTAACTGGACACTTGCAGTCTTAGACTGCAAGAAAACAGGCTGATTTTATATCCATTTGGAGTCATGACACTGGTGATTTTCTTAATAGGAGAGCAAAGCCTAGAGGGATAAAAATAAGTAGCTTTTGATTCTGAGAGTTTTAATAGAAACAGACATGTCTGCTGTGAAAAATTCAGTGGTTGAAAATTTGTTTTGAAATCCTAGCCCCATGGAAATCTACATTTTCCTTTAGCTCGAATAAAGTCTCCTCTTTGTTTCTTTAAGTCAGCTGTAGCTCTTGTTGGCTTGCCCAGAGATATTTCCTCATCAGAGATGTCCACAGCTCCTATGATAAAAAATAGCATATTTACCCCTGGGCCCTCTGTATCCTTGTCCTGCATAGCCTGCTGGTTGCAGTCAAAGGCAGAGTACAGGACTAGACAGCCCTTTAGTCTGAACGAAATGTTCCTGTGTTCTTAGAAGACAAAAATGCTGCATGTTCTTTAACACACCATTAACTCACAAATAGTTTTCTTGCATCAGCACAGAATGATTACCCTTGTCCAACTGATTTTAATCACACTACAAAGTCACAATCCATTTAATGGGTCTTCTCTGGTACTCTGCTTATGCACATTATCTTTTAAGCCTTCAGACGTCTCCTGTGGTTCTTGATACTACATTCTGCTGAGCTACTCTGATCTTTCACTGAGGATGGTTTGGGAAATTGTCTGTCTTTCTGGACTCATGGGGGAATTGTAGGACTGCATTAGTGGACCATTAGCTCTTGAGAGTGACTTAGCCAATATAAATGGAAGTGGCATCTGAGCCTAACTGGACAGATTATTTGGTCTAAATATGAAGCATGAGCACACTTAGATTAAAGATGGGAGGAGGTTAACATCCAACGACTCAAAATCTCACTGGACACTCATAAGGCACTAACAGTCTGAAAACATGGGAACAGAAGGACATCTTTTTTCTTCTCTAAACAGAAAATGCAGTAATGGAAGGAAATTTATTGATGAGTGATAAAACTCAAAAACGTCACAGGACTCGCACTATCCAGTCCTTTGCCTGTTCTGTTCTATCTAAAAAGCAATTAACTTGCTCCCATCATTTCTTCAGGAAGGCGGTTACAGGCTTTCATTGCTTCTAATTTCCAGCCTGTATTTATTCATAGCCCCTAAATACATGGGAATTAAAATGTCAATGCTGAGAGTTATGACTGGTAGCAACTCAGAAACAAAAGGTCTTTTACTGGTGTCTGGGGATCCATTGGCAGATCCACATCATCATCTGTGAGCAAAATATCTCACAAACGGCATGGATGACGAAGTCAGTGACTGTCTTGGTTTAAACCCAGCTGGAAATTAAGCACCACACAGCCACTCACTCAGTCCCCCCTTCTCTCCACCCCTATCCCAATGGAATGGGGATGAGAATCTAATTAAAACTTGTAGGTTGAGATGAGAACAGTTTATAATTGAAAATAAAGTAAAAATGGAGTAATAATGGTAAATAAAAATAATGATAATAAAAAGGGAATAACAAGTGATGCACAATACAATTGCTCACTGCCTACTGACCAATGCCAGACCAGACAAACTAAACCTTTTCAAACCCAGATAGATCCCCCTTCCAAGTAACTCCCCCATTTCATATACTGAGCATGATGTTCTACAGGGTGGAATATCCCTTTAGTCAGTTTGGATCACCTGTCCCAGCTATGCTTCCTCCAGTTTCTCTTGCACTTCCTCGCTGGCAGAAAATGAGCCAAGGAAAAAAGGTCCTCAATTGAAGATAAACACAACTTAGCAAAACTGAATGTGTTATCAGCAGCATTCTCATTCTGAAACCAAAACATAGCACTGTAACCAATCCTGAGAAGAAATTAACTCTTCTGTAGCTGGAACCAGGACAGGTACCTAATTTCTAGAGATTTTTATGGAGATATATGCTTAAAAGTCCATCAGTTGAGGAGTCTTTCTAGAAGAATTTAACTGCAGTTGAGACCCAGTGGATGTTTTATCAGAGAATTAATAAGGCAAACCACTCGCTCAGGGGTTGTCTCTCCTTCAGGTGTTTTGTACGAAGAGAAACCAATCAGCCAGGACAGCAGTCTGGCGATCCTTGTTTTAGCCAGGTCTGACACTTCAGGGCTGCAGATGGGGAAGGGCAGGAGACAGCACCTCTGACTTCACCATGGACAGCTGAGAAACCTCAGCCTCAGCCCTGGTGCAACATTTCTCAGATTGGTGTCTTTAGTAAACACTGAGAGCTGGAGCCTGCCCAAAGACTTGCTTCAGTTTAAAACCAGTCTGGACAAAATCAGATATAACACTCTGATATCAAGGAGTATCAGACCAAGTTCACACATTCACACTTCCCAGGGAATTCACTGGGAATTCAGTGAGGGATGGCTGTCTCTTTATGCCCCAGGTTTGTGAGCAAGCTCAAGTGTCCAGACATGGGTGCCACAAACCACTGAGCCCATCCAAATGTATTGTAATGTCCAGCAGTGGGGCAAAGGAAGGGACCATATTGAGTTTGCAGCCTCCAAAGCTCAAACCATATCTGTCTTTCCATCTCCAAAGCAAGAGGGCTCCTAGGAAAAGGAAAACAGACTTGAGCCTGGGAGAGAGTCAGATTTACATTCATATCAAATGAATGACAAAGCCAAGGGTTCCACAGGATTATGGTGACAGCACTGGGATATAACCCTGGGGGCATAGGGCCATCAAAGGCTCTTCAGTTTTCTACCATTTTAGAAGGCACGAGGTGATTTGTTCATTTCTTACCCTGTACACTTCATGCACCTGAATGGTCCTGACTGTTTAATTTGAGAAAAAATTAGAAGCTCAAACCAAGCATTTACCTTATGCTGCCACTTGATGTGATAAAATGTGACATACGGTGCCAGCTGCAGTCACAACCTATGTCCTAAAATAACTTAATGGAATATGTCATGACATGAAATAATAGGAAATTATGCATGACAAATTAATACCTAAAAAAGCAGCAGCAGCTGGATGTGCAATTCCTTCTCCAACAGTTCTCATAACACATTTGTTGGAACAGTTTCCCATCTAAACAATATGAGGCACTGCACATCAACTCCCTTTGCAGCCACACCAAACCACAACAAATCCTTCAGCTTTATATCACAAACCCTTGGCTTCTGGAGCTTTTACTTTTTAATTGGTAAGATACAGTGTGATCCTCCTACCAAACAATTTCACAGTTCACCATTCATGATTGAGAGCACCAACACACCAACTTCGATTTTGGAACAGATATTTCAAAGGCTGCCAGGTTCTGCTTGATTTCAGGGAGTTAATGTGAAGAGTTTTCCATGCATTCCTTAAACCAAGGCATGTTTCAGGAGCACTTAAAGTGTCTGCATTGTAAGATTAGCTTTTGCTTTACTTTATTTTTTGTCAGTCTGCTCAGACTTGGTGTATGAAGGGTACTTTTTAGAAAATGTAATGCTTTAAAAGGTGTATAACACAAGTAAAGGTTCTTTCCTGACACTGACATTTCCCATCACACTTACTGGACAGCACAGAAGGCTGTGCAGAGAGCACAGGATTATCCTTCCCAGACAATGAATTGTGCTGCTATTAGATTTTGGGGAGAAGATAAACTACTTTATATGTGCACCAAAGCCAGTAACCAGTTCCAAAAACAGTTGGTTTTTCAGGCAAAAGAAATGTTTGTTGCAGAAGTGAACCCCCTGGTTCACACTTTAATGGATTGACTGCCTGTTAACATGGGAATGATAATGGCACATGTTGCAGCAAACACTGTGGTCTTTAGCCACTTACTTTGGTTTAGATCAAATAAAGTGCATGTTTGTTTTTTTTCCTAGCTGAACCTCACTACTACAGTTCTTTAAACCTAAGAGATCAAAAATGTGTTATTAATTGCAAGCTATTTTAATAAAGAAGTATTTTAGAATGAGGAGGTTTTACAGGAGGTTGAATAAATATGAAAAATTAACAATTTTCTGCAGTTGCAAATGGCATCTTTGTGGAAATGTATTCTTCAGTCATGTATTCTTTTTTTCCATCATATGTTTCAGATGATCTGGAGTGCAGATCCATGTACCTCTGTCATAAGAGGGCTTTAAACTTCACAATCAATAATCATATTGGTTGGTAAGAAAGAATGCATCCAGGCTTCAGAATGATGTTTATATCCCACAAGGCTTTTAATTTCCTTATTAAGAATCTGAATATCTCTCATATTTAGAGAACTGGAAAGTCAGTTCACTTGGATTCCATTCCCTTTCACTGACTACCTTAGCTTTTTCACATACTGATTATTCCCTAGCATTACTTTGTAGAGTCACAGATATTATTCTCACTGGCAGGAGTAACATTATGTTCCTGTATCTCTCTCCTGTGTCTGGCATATTTGCCCTAAATTATGTGCAGAGCACTCTGGAGTTCAGGCCAATAAACATTTCCATGTGCTAAGAAAAACAAATCTCCAAGTCAACCCTGCTAAGACATGCTGTGAGTAACTTTGAACCATATATAAATATATATACACTTAGCAAGTTTACCTTGAAGAGGAGGGAGGAAAAGGAACCGCTATTTCATTCCACAAAATTTACAAGGTTTGTAGCAAACAGATCAGTCATCTTAAGCCTTCGCACACTAGGCATTTTTCTACATAAAAGCCTTTCTGGACTTTGGAAAATCATAGAATCTGCCTGACCCTTTTATGGAATTTTATTTTCAATTTTGGGAAAAGAACCACAAATTCTGGGTAATTTACCTACAGCACTCGAGATCTGCCAGTTCTGTAAAATATAGAACAAAACTAAACAAAATTTACTGACAACCAACTATAATAAAAAGTTGAATAATGCAAGCTTTCTGTGAGAATGTTCTATCCATTGTTCATCACATAAGACTCAAAAAGGCTTCAGCCACCAAAGGTTAGGCCAAAATACTAAGAAATAAAATGTTATCTAAGCCAGCTTCAGAATTATAAAGACAAGTTGGGAATTGTCAAATACTTCAGAAAAATGCTATCAGCTGACATATTGAACTTTCCACTTCATACTTCTGAGGATAACAAATAGCCTGTCATGTTAACTCCTGGAATGCAATTAGCATTAATTACTACATAAAGTAAGCAATTACTTTCAAAATGTGATGGACACAAGTACAGATTCTTTACCATAACAACCATGAGTTTCTCTTTAAAATCACAGCAATTCATCTTGAATTACTTATATAGTATTGCTTCTACACTTCAACTAGTATAGGATGCTGATTCAACCCAAACAATATCTTTGCTTTCACAAAAATAAAATCCTCAGAGGCAATTTTCCAAAACAAATATTCTTAATCCTCCTTTTATGTGAAACAGGATAGCAATACCATCACATGAAAATTTTAAATGTATAGATTTAATTCTTGGCCTGTGGAAAACTTTTCCCTTCATAAATATAAATATTTGTGACAACCTTGGGAAATCAGCTTTCCTTTGGGAATTATCGTTGACTTCTACTATACACATCTTGGCAGAGATGCTAAATAAGGGTTTAAAATCAAAGAACAATCAACAAAAGTATAGGCTTTCTTCTCTGTTACAAATTTAGAAACATTTGAATTGCATTTTCTAGTGTTTTCAAGCTTAGCTCTCAAAGAAAAAATAAATAAATTGATTATACTGCATCCAGAAATAATCTGGTTTTAGTAACATGAAAGAGATACTGATAATAAAGCTTAAAGACATAACAGAATGTTTTTTACAATATTCAGAATTGCTTCTTTGAAGCAACAAGATCTGCAATGTGCAGATGTGTATAACTGGTCTAAAGCACAAACCCACTGGAACAAACAATTTCATTTTGAGAAAACAGAAAAACCTCCATTCGTAATATGTATACACAGGGTGGGAACATCCTGGCTGCACTTTTATTTCAGAAGCATCAATTAGAATAAAAGCACTAACCATGGAAATGAATAGTGAAATATTGATACTGTAAACATTAATCTGTTGTGATGTTTAAGCAAGCAGTATGCAGAAACTGTACTGGAAGATGGGAGTGATCGCCTAGAATAGGAAATTTCTCCTTTTAAGAGGGTAGAGAATCTCTATGGGCATTCATTCAGTAACCTCTTTAGACAGGTATTCTGTAAGTTCAAATAGTCAGAACCTCAGAAGACTTCAACTTGTATGCTTACTTCATTGAATTATAAACTGAAGAAGACATGAAAACTTCTGCAACAAACCTACAATAGAAATAAAATGCAGGCATCTCTATTTTATCATGAGGTGAATACCTGGTGTCTCAATAACACTGGAAGAATAGCAATAGCTTAAGATAATGCCCTTATTCTTTTTACTTTGCTGTTTTGTCTAACTGATGTAAAATCGCCATGGACCAGAGGTTGCTGGGTTGTTAACAATTTTTGTTATTTTCCGTGCTTTTTGCTCAGTGATTTACATACTTCTTTTCAATAATTTCTCATAATATGAAAAACTATGTCTTTATAAAATTAGTATATAATTAATCTAAAACATTCCACATATTCATATGAAGGTAAGTGCAAAAAATATGCTTATAGAATTACATCTAACACATTCAAGAAAGAAAAAGAAGGTAAGCACAGTGTAATCTTTCTGATAATAATCCTCTTATTCCCCAGACTCCTTATGTTTGAATACCAAACACAAGATTTTGAACAGCCTATCACACACAAAATGTTACAATAGAGTAGAGGATCAAGAGAGAGAGAATTTAATCTTTTTATTACTGTGGAAAAACCCACTGATGCTTCCAAAGAGGCTCTGAAAGGAATGAGGAAACAATCAGCAGAAGGTCAGAGAATTAGAGAATCACTGAGTTTGGAAGAAACCTCTAAGATCAAACCCAGCTGTTAAGAGAACATGGCCAAGTCCACAACTAAACCATGTCCCTAAGCACCACATCTACATTTTGTTAAAATTTCAAGGGACAGTGACTCCACCACTTCCCTGGGTATTCAGTGTTTAATCATCCATTTTAGTGATTAACTTTTCTAATATTTAATCTGAATCTCTTCTGGAGTATCCTGTTTAATGTCCATCCTTTCCTCTCTGCCAGAGGAGGTTGTTGCTGCTGGGATTCTATTACCTTGAGATAAAGAGATGTTGAGCGCTTTGAGTAAAACAAAAGACGTTCTGCATTTCCTGGCTTTGAACAAGCTGCCTGCTGTCAGACAGGAGCAGTCAGCAGAGCTACAGACTGCCCACCCTCACAGCCAGAGAGGTCTCTTCTGGACCCTCCTGCATTAGTGAATCACACATCTCGCCACCTCACCTGCCCACTGATAGTTACCTTAAAACTTTGAACAGCCTAACACAAGCAACTGAAACCAAGAAAAACTTTAGGTCTGGCAATGCTATAGTTCAGATCCCAATAACAGCCAACTTTTGCAGCTCTCTTCTTAAGATCTTTACTAAAACATAACTTAGACATTTTAAAACTTCCAGCTGAACAGCAATCAAACCAAAACTTTCTGCTGAACAGCTTTTTTCTCTCTCAAATGAGGCAGATACAGAAAGTTATTCCCGTGGAGATACAGGGAGACTAGGACTCTTCCAACAAAGACTGGGGAGCCTGCAAGTCCAAAGGCCTCCACAAATTTCCAAAGGTTCTGAAGTCAGAAACTCTGAGCCTAGAGCTTCCATGGTACTAGGAGGTGGCACATTTTCAGCTGAGTATCTGCAAATACTAAAACATAGGCTTAAAATCCAGACCATTAATGCTTTTTCACCTGCTGGATGATATGACTTAAATGATGACTTAAATTACCCTTTACATATCTCCAACAAATAAATATTACAGAGAAAATTACTGAATGTTTCTCAAGACTTTGACAGCAATACTTACCACTAGTTAAGAACAGAATGGGGATATTTTTTCAGAGAAGGCTGAAAATTTACATTTACAAAAAAATGGACTAGACTAAAATCAATGGACCAAGGAATATGTCAATTAAAAAAATTATTTCAAAAAACACATAAATTAATTTGAATAATTTCAATCTTCCATTAATTTCAGAGTTAGAGCATATTGTTTCAGATATGATTAAAATCATATTTGCTTTGTGTGATTCATTTTGCTTAGCTGTGTAAAATATGCAAACTACCATTCAATTAAGTTACAGTTAGAAAACATTTTACATTATAATATCTTGATGTTATCTGATTAAAATAATTAAATGGTTCTGCATATTTTTATCATTCTGGGAAGCTGGTACATTATATTTTTTGTTTAGTTTTCAAGTCAAATCTGAAAGTGTCAAAGCTAAATTCATAATCTTACCCGCTCTGAGGAGAAGAGAGGAATGTGCACACACTAAGCATAAGTGGTGGTATTTCTATCTGAACGAAATGCTTATTTATCCAACACAGGTGAGCCAAAACCATCACTTAAACATCTAAATTTTGTTCACATTCTTTCAACAGGTAGTATGGCTGGAGGACAGCTGTTTACACATGTTTACACATTTCCTACCTATATTTGGTTTTACTATTTCCTGTAAGGTTTGCAAATCCTTTGGTATAAATACCTCCTTCCATGCTTTGTTCTACATTTCATGCCAGTACATGATATTTGCAAACATAGAGAATCTTCCAACAACTGTCCTCGTTTTAGACTTAGCGCTAAATTCTGGGCTTCTTTCTTCTACCCAAGAAAACAGTGGTATAAGTCTGTGGAGAAAGTAAACACCATTCTGTTAATTTTAGAAAATCCAGAGGATATAAACTTCCACTCCTTTTACAGAATACAAGCTGGGATAAACTCAGTGTTGTTATTATGTGAAGGAGAATTAGTCTGAAAAATATAAAAGAATCAACTTGACTTTAGAAATATTTCAATTTTTTAAAAATAATAAGAATCACTATAATAGAATGAAATATATCATGCTAACACAAAATTATAAGCACTGTTATCCAATAATGATATTTATTCCTTGGCTGTGGAAGATTAGAAATTTCTTTCCCAAACTATTGTGCAGGTAATTTCACTTGTACAGAGAAAAGGCCTTTCTCTTACAAAATAACCTTCAGAGAAAAAGAAGGAAGGAATATATATTTGAGTATCATCTTGAGATGAAGCTGACGTATCACTTGAACATGTATCCATACATAAATGGAGAAGCACTCCCAGTTCTCAACACTTAGATGCAGCCTGGTTGCTTGGAAGGTAAATAAATAAATATAACCTCTAAGTACTATGGGGAGTCAATTGCTCAGATGTGTTAAAAATAGCCTCCTGACTTCTCTCCTGACAGAGCAGATTTGTTTGTAAGGATATGAGACATAAGCATGCAATGGAATACAATCTAGATAATCCATTTATTAGTACAGGCAATTATTTGAACAGCCTGAATGAATAAGGAGATTCCTAAAAGGCCTGTTTCCAAGAGATCAGTGGATAAATGGATACCTCCTGTAACAGCAGCCTTTAAGGAAGGTTAGAGAAACCTTAACCTGGGCAGAAAATCTGGTACCAGAGGAATTCCCAAAGGTAAATATCTATCTAAAGAGAAATTATACTTTACTAATTCTTTCCTTACCTCTTCTTCATGGAAAAAAGTGTACTGTGTGATAGGATATCTCTAAATGACAGGAGGAAAGAACAAAAAGCTGATGATAAAATTAACATAAAGGAATTCTGGCTCTCCTCCATATATCCCAAATAACTTAGTGATAGTAATTACCAATGAAATTAGGTACACACTCAATTTTCATGAGATGATAGGCAATGTTTGCTGACTGTCTCTGTAAAGTTAGAGACATTGGAGGATTCTGTCATCGAGTGACAGAACTTGAATGACTCAAGACAGAATTTGACTTCTAGACTCAAGTTCAGTAACTCGAATTCTCTTTATAGAAATTTTCATACAGATTCCTATTCAGCTGAGCTGAATAATTCCTAATATTCTCAACAATAAAACCAACAGCTGAATACTTTAAAGTCTGTTTTCAAAGTGAAAGATACCGCAGCACTGCCAGCATATTTATTCAGCTTTAATAACACCTGCTGGTTTATGATTCTGCTGATAAAGTAGAGCAAATACACAGTACCCTTCTCCTCCTGATAAGAATACAGAAATATCAATATGGGATTTTGTAAACAGATAATCTTTAAAGACAGTTTTTTATCTAGAGCTGGTAAACAATATTTGATAACAAAAGCACCAAAAATAAATATATAGAAAGGCTTTTAAAAGGAAACAAAAACTCAGAGGAATTTAGATCCTTGAGTAACTTCAGTCCTCATTATACTAGTGGATGGGCATGATCTAAAATAGACAGTCACACTTCTAATTAGTTATTTTTACACTCCTATAACTAAATATTTGTTTTGGACAAATATGCAGGTTATTTGTGCTGGAATCTGCATCCTAATCCAGGAGTCCCTGTGTTCTGGCTAATATACACCAGTAGCTGGGAAGGGCTCATGCCTGAGAAAGCTGCTCAGCTCTGGCAGCTCATCTGGCCCAGTGTGCTGTCTCTGCCCCCAGTCTTTGTGCTGCCAGTATTCCTTCACAGCTAGCTGCTGCAAGCATTTGCTAAGAAATTATGAATAAGCCCTTTGCAGAGCATATGCAACAAATCAAAGGCTTTGGGGATGTGGCTATTCGACCCTGAAGATGGTGTGTGCATGTACACCGAGCCTGTGCTTTCAGGATGTGGGGATTTAAGCTCCAGCACCTCACACATTACACTCAGAGGCTGCCTGATGTCGACTGCAAGTTTTAGCTTTGCTGTCCTTACAGAGCAGTCATCCAGCATGAGCGCTCAGGATGTGTCTGGAGCTTACCAGATATATGCCAGTCTGGACAAATATACAAACTCTTGCAAAGTCCTGCCCAAAAAATAGGAGATAGGCCTTCAGTGTTCACAGTGTGTCAACTCTGAGGCTTGTTATGAGTTTTTTGTGGGTGTTTAAGAGAGAAACAAACACAAATGTTTTGGGTCATACAGCCAACCTTTGGCTCATCCAAGCTGAGCAGGATCGTACTAAAGAGGGACATGGGGACAGGGTAAAGTAAAACAGACTTCAAAAATTTTCTGTCCACATCTGGGTGCACATTGAAATGTGACTTCCCAGTCTCACCCCTTTAAACTACAGTAGCCCTTCTAAAAAACAGAGATGGTTACAGATGTGCAGACAGAGCCAGGAGCAATACAGATACTTGCAGAATCTGAGAAACCTTTTTTCCTCTGGTCAGCTTTCAGTTAAACAACTTCCCCTGCTCCTCTAGAGAAGAAAATCACTCTACTGGGCCAGTCAGGTAATGCATATCATGAGCTGCTGGCAAGACACAAACTCTCCTGTCCAAAAGGCACAAAAGTTTTCTACATTTCCTGTCTCAACACTCAAGGCAGAAAAAAAGCATCTGGAGACAAGAGGCTATTCAGCAGCTCCCTGAGCAGAGACAAGATGCCCTCTTGCATGGTGGTGGGATGCAGAAAGCAAGAGGAAGACACCTAAGCCACAGGCAATGGAGCAATGTACTGTAAGCATTTAGACACCTATCAAGTGCTTTAAAAATGTATTGTATCCCTACTTAACCTCTCTTCAGCTCCATTTCCCCACGCTTCTTCAACAAGTTGGTGACTGAGCTGGAAAATATATTTCTTGCTGGCTTTATACTTTGCCAGAAATACAGGTGCTACTTTAGTAGCTCCCTGTAGATGCTCTTCATGCCTAGCAAAAATAAACTGATTATTTTTTTTGAGAGCAGGTTAATTATAGGGAATTCCAAGTAATAGAAAAAGCAAATGCAAAACACCCAGCTTCAAATTTTAAGGCAAAAGGATAATCCACATTCATCTGTATTTTCTTTCCTCTGCCATCAGTACCAGGTTATTACCTACTGCCTCTTCAGCCAAAGGAGTAAGAGTTCACCTTGATTTTATTCCACCATTCTGAGGAACACATTTCTGTCAGCAGTATTGAGCTAAACCCTGTTTAAACATATAAGATCAGTGGGGGTCCTTCATACTCCACCCAGACAGAATTCAGTTCAGCTTTTTTCCTTCCTCTAGCAACTCTGATGTCCTTTTCAGCAAGCAGCACTATGCCTGAGAAGCACTTGTCTGAAAGGCTCCAATATAACATGAGCATTTAGGCCGAGTCCTCTAGGGAACAGCTCCATAGTGGTTTTGACAATTTCCATAAAAACTTCTGTGTCCCATTTTGTGTGAACTTTGCTTCAAAATATCATTTTCATTGGAAACATGGATGGTAAAAACAAAGCAGACTGCACTCTGATTCAGTCTGGACAAAGTTCAGACAGAGGGTGAAGGAAAAAATCTCTGTGTGCAGAGAGGAAAATCATCAACATCTTCTAGGTGGCATTACAGGACCACACTAGCAGGCAGCAGAGCTGCACAGAGAGATTTACCTTAGGCAAAATGAAACTGCTTGTCTAGCCCGAGGGAAATTCAAACACTGAGCAACAGGGTAACCAGTAAGAAGGAATTTGTACCTGCTGAGATGCTGTTGAAGTTCCTATTTTAAAAATTTCCTCTAGAATGCAACCTCTCTGTAAGACAGTTAAAGGTGATATGATCTCACAATTCCAGACTTTAACAGGAGTTTAACTTGGGGACTTCATCATCTGTTTTAGAGATTTCTTTCAAGATCAGGAGAATTGCTCACTTTTCTCCTTTGGCCGCAGAGGGCTGGACAACAAGCACTGATATAAAAAGCTGTTGTCAGCTGAACTCCCCCCTTCAGCTGTCAAAGGACAGTTTTTAACCTGGATCTACAGTTTCAAACAAAGCAAACACTGCTTTTCCCTATGCAGTTAAGAGGAACCAAACTTCAACCAAGCTAATCCATTCTCTTTCTCTTCTTCGCCGTGGATGAATTAAAAGAGGGAGTCAATTTCCAAGTCAGGAGCAGAAAAAAACTGTGAAACAACACAAAGAAGGAAAGAGAAAAGGAGAAAGCACTTGAAACTGTGCAGAGAGGGATTTGTCCCAGTGTTGATGCTGAAGGTACCACACTGGTTCAGCTCCAGCAGACTAAATTTTGAATAAACCTGTGCATGAGGGAGATGATAGCCAAAGCAAAAATATCCCAGGAAAAGGCAAAACACGGAAATTGTCAACAGATTTATTAATTGTATTAACTTTTGAGATCTAAAACACATACTTGAGCTAAATATTTCATGATCATTGTAGGAAATAGAAAAAAAGACTCTTACATTATGGGCTATGAAAGACCAGGAGGGCTATAAAAAAGACAAATTATTTAAAGAGGAGGTGTAGAAAAAGTGTCAAAAATCCGAGAGGAATAGGAACGCTCCTGAAGCTGACATCCAGTAGGCTAAGTCTCCCAAAATGGGAAGAGTTTTGCTGGAGCTCCATGAAATTTCACTTTATGTAAAGAGCTTAATTTAGACTTATTGAATACCAATAAAACACTATTTTTTTGGTCAAAACAAATTTAAATAAAAAATAAAATATATGAAAAATCTTCCTGGAAAAATATTTATATTCCTATATTGAGACTCTAATGTCTGCATGTCTTTTGCAACTGCTTTTTTAAAAAAAAGTCAACAAAAACATTTTTCTTAATGCAAAAGAGTTTAGATTTATTAAAAAATTAAAGGCATATATTCCAACCCGTGTGTCTATAGACTAAAAATCCGCTAGCCTGGTTTTAAATTGAGCAGAATGTCTGCACTTTCCATTGGGTTCAGTGTGGATAATACAAAAGACAGAACAAAGATTAAATGAGAAATCGCCCTATGGGTTTGTCTCCCATCACATTTAAGGCAGTCAGTGTTATTTTCTCCTTGTCTGCTGAATTTTGGCAGCTGTACCAAAGGTGTCTGCACTAAATGGGACAACCTCAAATGAAGGTGCCTTAGAAATGACTCCTGTGACTACTGCCCAGGCCTGTGTCCAGCAGCAGGAACTAAAGGAGAGTGAGATTTACACAAACAGCTTACTCTACACTCTGCCTGTGTGCCAGGGAGCAGGCAGCTCAAAGGGAGATACCCAACCCAGTGCAGGGTTTGGGTAGGGGCAGGGTGGTGTAGGCAGAGGTCTGTCTGAACTTACACAGAAACCTGCCTTTCAGGGGTGGTCTGTGTCAGGTTCCGCAAGAAGCCTTATTGAATGCCTGTTTATAAACCACAGCGGGACTGAACAGACCAGAAAAGCTGAGATGATTTACATCTGTTCAGCCCCTCTGTGGTCTTTATGTACCACAGAAAGGAACCAGTGAAAAAGAAGGACAGGGAAGCAAAGTGGGGGTGAGCAATAGCGGAGAGTGAATAGTTGAGAAACTAAAAAAAAATTTTAGCCCGATGTTTACATTTGGCAAGACAGTGAAAGAAGGGCTGAAGTGGATCTGTCTCTGTCTCTCTAACACAATCTTATTACTGTGTTCTGGATTCCTGGTTTTGACACCACCCTTCACCTTGCATCAACTTTGGTTAACACCCCCGAGCCACAGCTCTCCTGATGCCAAGTTTAACAACCCTCAGGGGTTGAATAGGATTGGCACAGCTTGGTGAGACTGAGCGGGGATGCTTATTCAGTTCATGTCAACTCTCTATCCTAAGGGTATTCTTCATCAGAGCATCTCATTTTCCATAAACTGTTCTTTTAAATGCTTGAGTGATCACTCAAAATTGGTCATATGACCAATCATGCACAACAGCTACACCAAAAGTCCAGAGAACAGAGCGTTCATTTTCTGACATCTTTACAAAATAGATATATTAAAAAATAGACTATTTCATAGCCAGAGTGGGCTTTTTATTTGCTAACCAAGGATGGACTCTCTACAGGTGAAAATAGCAGAAAGATGGATTTATCCAACAGCCCTTGGACATTTGCAGGGCACTTTTAATCTTGACCCAGTTATGCTTGTTTCCTCCATTGATCCTCAAAGACATTTAAACACTTAGCTCAAGTTCACATTTTAGATATCAAAGGCTAATAGTCTCAAAAAAGCCACTGCCCAAAATTTTACAGCTGATCAGGCTGCATAAACAGCACTACAGGATAATTGCTGGTCATGGACCCAGCCCTGGTTCTATATTATCAGACCTCCTTTTCTCCTTCTGGAAACCCAAAGAAATCTGTCATTCATCAGCTCTCCCCCCATGCCAGTGATCTCAGGAAATTACCAAAACCAGCCTTCAGCACTTTAACAGCCCCTCAGTGCAAACCAAGCTCAACTTGCACTGTTTGGCTGTTGAGACACTGGATTAAAATTGAAATTGTAGGAATAAATTAGTTGTGACATTTGACTGGGAAGATTAGATTCCCAGAATCTGAATATAGAATTTGTGGACCATGAAAGTGATACCCTGATGAGGTAGGACAGGACTTCTGGGTTGTTTATGGCTGTTTCTCCTCCTGTAGCAGAAACTAAGTAAAATTTCTTCAGCCTCCTACTGTTTTTTTTTATGATCAGAAATACTTTCTAGCAGTAAACATGCCATTTTTATTCCCTGAGATTTCATCCGGAAATTGGAAGTACATCCTGTTCCTCCTTATCTCATTTGCTGATTTTTCTGGAGTATTTTGAGCACTGGTGGAGCCTACATGGAGTGGGATGAGTAGGTGTGCAGGAACTGAAGGAAAATTTTCAGGACATATATGTTTTTGCAGTTCCTTTGACTGGCACTTTATAGAAATCTGGGTTCTTCACTGTGTGCATAGACTGAGCAAAAAGCACTGGGACGTACAAGAGGAAATTTTCATGCAATTAAAACACACAGTCAGATTACTGAGACAATTGTAGATTAAAATTCCCCAGGGTATGGTATTGGGAAGAGTGTCAGAGTGAATACAGCTTTGAGAAACAGCAAATATGCTCTCCAAGGAGAAATCAGATAAAACAGCTGAGCATGAAAAGTATTCACAAGGGCATCCCTGATCACGAAAGCCATTGCACAGGAGATGGATCAAATCCATATTATAACTGAAGTAAAACCTGCAGAGGGAGCTCAGAATTTCCTCAGCATAGGGGGATTTTCCCCAAGGAGGAATTTTGCATAAACAGCCTTTGTAGAGGAGGTGGAGATGCTACCCAAGACAGCATGAACAAATTCACCTGAGAGATGCTGTATAAATATTTGAAATGTGAGAAAAGCTTAACACAAGAACTGTCTCAGACATAAAGGAATATGCCAGTCTCCCCTGGCTGGGCAGCAGGCAAAGTCACAGATCTGTGGTGAAATAAAAGCAAGGGTCCATGCAGGAGAAACACTGATCAATGACCTGTGAGAGATGAAAAGCCATCCAAAATCTGTCCTTGCTAAATCACAGACCCCATTCTGAGGTGATGAACACCGAACCTTTCTGATGGAGATTGTTTTGTAGGAAACAGAGAACCCACACAGAAGAGAGATTCAGGAAATCAGTCACATGGGGAAACCCCTATTCTCTGGGGGAATCCTTGCAGAAGAGAGGCCAATTTGAACCCAAAGATGATTTCTCCTTTACTCCTGCACCAGGAGTAAGGTGTATGAATTCACACATTGGCACCTGAGGAGGCTTCCTGAGCACTTTGCAGTCGGAGGGAGAAGGACTGAGGAAATGAGAAGGATGAGGAGCAAGATGGGCACTGACAAGTGTTGTGATACCAGGAGAAAAGAGGCAAGGGGCTGGAATCTGTGTTTTAGCTCACCCTGGCTGACTGCTGGAATAAGGATTCCAAGAGAAAGTAGCCATCTCCCAGCCACACAGAGGAATGTTGGAGAGAGCATCCAGGTGATGAATGGTGCCATATCCAATTGGCAGC
This sequence comes from Bombycilla garrulus, assembly GCA_013400315.1. Taxonomy (NCBI): domain Eukaryota; kingdom Metazoa; phylum Chordata; class Aves; order Passeriformes; family Bombycillidae; genus Bombycilla; species Bombycilla garrulus. Next base: position 639,964 of record VXBU01018925.1, on the reverse strand, counting down.
CAGTCACTAGTGGTGTCCCCTAGGGATCAGCTGTTGGGCCCAGTCCTGTTTAATACCTTTATTGATGATCTGGTTGAGGGGATTGGGTCCACCATCAGTAAATTTGCAGATGACACCAAGTGGAAGCAAGTGTCAATTTGCTGGAGGGTAGGAAGGCTCAGCAGAGAGACCTGGTCAGGATGGATTGATGGGCTGAATCCAATAATATGAGGTTTAACAAGTCCAGGTGCTGGGTCCTGCACTTTGGCTGCAACAACCCCATGCAGCACTACGGACTGGGGACAGAGTGGCTGGACAGAAAAAGGAACCTGGGGGTACTGGTCGACAGCAACTGAACGTGATCCAGCAGTGTGTCCTGGTGGCCAAGAAGGCCAATGGCATCCTGGGCTGTATCAGAAACAGTGTGGCCAGCAGGAGCAGGGAGGTCATTCTTGCCCTGTACTCAGCTCTGGTGAGGAGCACCTTGAGTGCTGTGTCCAGTTCTGGGCCCCTCAGTTTGGGAAGGACATTGAGACACTTGAGCATGTCCAGAGGAAGCAACGAGGCTGGAAAGGGGAACACAAGCCCTGTGAGAATGGCTGAGAGGACTGGGGTTGTTTAGAATGAAAAAAGAAGGCCCAGGAGAGACCTTATCAGTCTCTACAACTGCCTGAGAGATGGTTGTAGTCGGGTCGGTCTCTTCCCCCAGGCAACCAGCAACAGGATGAGAGGACACAGCCTCAATCTGTGCCAGGGAAAGTTTAGGCTGGACATTAGGAAAAGTTCTTCACAGAAAGAGTGATTGGGCACTAGAATGGGTTGCCCAGGAAGGTGATGGAGTCACCATCACTTGAGGTGTTTAAAAAGACTGGACGTGGCACCCATGGTTTAGTTGATGAGGTGGTGTTAGGTGATAGGCTGGACTTGATCTCCAAGGTTATTTCCAACCTAGTTAATTATGTGATTCTGTGATTTATATTTCAGGAAAAGAGTGGTGAGCAGAGAAATGCAGACTGTTTTACAGGTGGGAGAACAATGCCTTAGTAATGCAAGGAGTTTTAAATGCCAGATTCTTATTTTGTTTCAACTTTTTCATGTCCTGCTCCTGGGAATTTCCAAAAATTGCTTCTTTGGAAACTGCGTGTCTTGTATGCAGTATATTTTCATCTTCACAGGATGCATTTAGATACTCTCTTCCTGTGCTAGAGCAAAGGGTTAATACTCTAGTATATTCTAGTACTACAATAATTCCAGCCCTTGTGAAGTCTAGCAGCTGTTCCAATTGCAATTAATTAATTTAATTAAGGAAAATTAATTAATCAACAAGTAATCTGATTTGCAATCTGCCCTTGATAAGCATTTTATATTGAGATTCAAGTAATCAGAACTACCTCCAGCATAGTTTTTAAAACCTGATAAAATGTTCCCTGACCAGAGTTTCCTAGAGAAGCAAGGTGACTCCCAGGAGAGAGGTCATGGCTCTGCTGGGCAGTCCTCTGCTGGCAGTGGGGGCTGACCCAGGCAGAGCAGCCTGATCACAACTGCTGTCTCTTCACTGTGAGGGAAAAAAAGGGGAAAAGGGATTCTGAGCTTACTGTGTCTCAGAAAGATGGAAATGTGGGTTTCTCTGGCATTCAGTGAGATACAGGAATTTGCTCTGAGACTTTCAGAGCACTACAAAGAAAATCATACATCAGACTGAGGAGTCCCCAGGACCAGCATTTTTTTGGAAACAAGAAATCAAAGCCAGATCCTGGATTGGCAGGAGCCAGAAACTCTCAGCCAGTGGCCAAGTCATGGAAGAAAATCTTTCTGTAAAAACCAGTGAATGAGGCACAGACACACATTAAGTCATGGCAAGCACTGTGTTGATGACATTAAAGGTCAAAGGGAAGGAGATAGCTACAGGAAATGAAATCTGATTTAACAATGTGTTTCATTGCAGCTTCCTTTAGTTTCAAAATATTCCCGCGTACAGTTCAACCCTGTGTACACATATACATGTNCGGGCAGGGCGGGAAACCCCCGGGACAACCGTTTTACATATATATATAAAATTTTTGTTTAAGATGACAACCTTTATCAGAAAGGTATAATCATGCATTTCTCAGGTAAGTTTAGTTTTGCTATGCAAAGGGACATTTCTCTGTTCTGCTACCAAGAAAATAACATCCCTATGCTTCAAAAGCAATGGCAGATGGGTTTTGATTAAAAAATCTACAGCACTGTATCTTCTGCTATCATAGAAGACTTTCACTTGTATTCCCAAACAGTGCTGATGGTGTACCCCTTATCTTCAGAGGTAATAAGCCACATCTTGTGGCTAATATAAAGAAAACCAAATGCTGTTTCTAGCAGGTCATTCTGCTTTAGAGTAAAGGATACACTTAATATTAAAAACAAAAACAAACAAAAATCCAAAACACAAACAAAGCAAAACAAAAGAAAAAAAAATTGCACTAAACAAAATCCACAGCCAAAGAAAGCTATTAAATTCAGTGACTGCATTTTTCATCAAAAACTTCACAAATCCTGCAGAACAAGTCCCCGTCCTCAGCAGCTCTGTGTGGTCAGTGTGTGAAGGATTCAGAGGTACCATACAGGATGACTACTTGTCAGTCTGTCAGCTACAACAGCCCAAATGAAGAAGTGCTTTGTTTCAAGTTTCTAAGAATTTAAACCTACATGTAATCCTGAAGGTATGGATGGGAAGGGTGGGTATACATTGACACAAGCTGGGGGGGTTCCCTTTTTATTTTGGCCTTGCTTGTAGATGTAAGGATTTCTTTGTCATCCTTTTAAAAGCTTTACTGGAAGGAAGTCAGGACTGCCTTTCCGGCGGTATCTCCTGCAAACTGAAGGGGGCAGCTCCCCGTTCAAGGTCTTACAAAATGGGAAGACTTACAGTTCAAACCTTATTTTTTACCTATACATATATCTAAGCAAAATACATTTACAAAACAAACACAGAATGCTTAACAATGGCGTTGACATTCAAAGCCCACTATTGCAAACAGTCCTAGAGGCTCTCAAGAATTTTGCCTTTCACATAGTCCAGAGAAAGTGTTTCGGGATTAGGTTTGGGGGTTTTTTTTCCTGATTTTCCCTTGCAGTTACTCAAACTTTAGGAAAATTTATGCTATCAAAAAAGAAAAAAATAGTGAGTTAAGCAATTATATCCCCAATGTGACTGCTGTCTTAAGTGGAGCACTAAAAGCATTACTCATAACAAAAACCTATTCTGAAAGCGTTTACCCACTCCAAGTGAATCACAGAAAGTTTCTGCTGTTTGGCAATTAGAAAAATAAGTCTGTAAGCAGAATATGAACCTCAAGGCCTGGGGCAGCATATTAAAAAAGAAATATTTATACAAATAGAAGCAGTTATAAAAATTAGGTAGGCTTATTTCCAGGTCTATAGAAGCAGTCAGCTTTCTGCTTTCTGTCAGGAGGTTGTATTTTAAGATGCAGAGAAATTGATCTGCTAAAGCTGTTTATAGTTTGTAATGGGATACTGAGGCCCAAGTCCTATTTGTATCTCAAGAAAAAATATTGCATTCTTGCAATTAAGATGAGCCAAATATTTTCTGTTCCTAAGAGGACAGCACTGTTCCAGTACTGGTATATTTATGGCATGCATCAAGAAAAACATTTTTCTTTGTAAAATAAAACCATCAATTTTGCCTGCTAATAGCAAATGAATGACTAAAGCCCCGTGTACTTCAAGGTGCTCTTCTGAGTCCTGTGGGGCTGTACTGAGTGCAGACTGGTTTGCTACCATGAGGAATAAACCCTTTATGCTTTTCAATGGGATATTAAAAAGAAATTTCAAGAAAGAGGGGGAAAAAGGTCAGAAACAGTGACAAACGACACCCTCCCTGCAGAAATTTGTCTCAGTCACCTCTGGAGATTTTCCATGTGCTCCAAAGCAATAGACAAAGTAACACTTCTTTCCCCTTCGCAGTATTAATGTGAATTTAAATCTTCAAAGTTTTTGTCTTCCAATTGCTTCTTTTTAAATTTGACATATCTCAGTGTGGTTGAAAAACATCTGCTCTATTTTCCAGAGACAAGAATCTCCTGGGCTCCTGACTTAGAGAAAATTAATATAGAAAAATATGTGAAATATGGCACTTACTGTATATATTACTGTTTAAAGGACTTGGATTTTGAAATACATGTTTTGGTCCTCTACTGAAAGAAATGCATACTTTTAGTATGCCAAAAATACACATAACTAATACTATATCATGTTAGTTTAAGTATAAAGGAGATCTATAAAATATTGGAGAAAAATAGGCAATTTTTAGATGATAAAGTTAGCTGGTTTTCTTATTGCTATATTTTAAAAATATATTCTATAAAACATTTTATCTTTTATATTATAATTGCCTTTAATTTTCCATTTACAGAATTTTCTTTTATTGTGATGGAGCAGATGATAACGTGAGAAATAGACCATCTTGCTTCTCATAGACCTTGTTTAAAGTATACAGACATTTGAAGAATGTACCTTGTCTCAAGAAGTCTGTACTTCTTATCTTGACACAACATTCACTTTTACTAAAATAAGAGTTAACATAGTGCTACTGCATAGACCGAAGATGGTTAATTTATCATTTTGATGGTTAATTTATCATCTAAATCAAGAAAATGGGTATTCTCATGCTAAATCAGCAGATTGTTTCTTTATCTTGCTAGAAACTTGCGTGGCTTCTAGCAAGGTGTGTCAGACCAATAACAATAGTTATTTTAACTAAGTCTAATTTTTATTAGGAGCACATTCCTATGGAGTTTCTTTTTATCCTTGTAATCATTTTTAAACCTCAAAGGCCACGAAGAATTGACAAAACAATGCCACTGTCCTGTCTTCATTAACTAAAAAAAATTAGTGAAAATGTGGGTGGATTATACCAATGTACACAAAAAGGTCACCAAAGTGCAATTAGAAATATCATAGACTTCTTCCAAAGAATATATTTTTACCAAATTTTTTTTTTTACCAAAAGCAAACTTTTAAACATGAGTTAGGCTTATTTCTTCAGCATAGCCTAACTGCATTTTTACAGGCAGATCATTTTAAGGAGGAGTTTATTATTGTTATTATACAGCATTCATTGCACCTAAGGTAACAATAGAAAAAAATGGAGTTGAGGATTAATATTGCTTACTGTTGTCAACATTCTGAATAGAGGTCTCTGTTTAAAGTCCTGTACTATATAACTGTTATAATTATTAACTTTACCTACTGTATCAAGTGAATACTCCTCTTTTCGGTCACATCAGTTTAAAAAGTCATGTTGACATTTAAATACTTACACGGCCTTTTACAAGGACAATTCCTGCATCAAATCCTGTAACATACGTACAAACTGCTTGTCACAAGATTACTACTATAATAATGTTGTTGTTATTATCATTATTATTAGCATTGTCACTGTCAGTATTGCTAACAGCAATTTCAGTATCTATAAATTTTTTTCTTTATAGTGGCATCATTTCAAATCAACCATTTATGGCCATGATCCTCTTTCAGATGATGAAAAAGCAAAGCTCTCATTACAGATCCCAGCAAGTTTTTCCATTTAATCTTCTAAATAAGGACCGGTGTTTCAACAGCCACAAGTCAGATGGAGACTGAGACACTTTCTTCTCAACCTTTCTGACCTCTTCCTCAGTTTTCATTTCTGTGCCAGAAAAAGATGTAGGCCACTTTTCTGGGTGTCTGGGAGCAACAGGTAGCAGAGATACCTAGACAGTCTGTAAACATAAACAAAATAATTACCATCTGATTGCCACCAACCTCACCTGCCTGAAACTAATGTTGGCATCCATTTTCCTGTGCTTCACTCGGTCCCTACAGACATATATTGACATGCACACTTATGGACATTTGTGTATATACTTATACACACACATGCATGTTTATGTACTTAAGACAGCACACGTTCCTTTACCTGTTCCTTAGCTTCAGAATGCCCTCAGTAGCCACATCCCACATATGAACGAGTTTTCTGAGTTTGGAACTCATGTAGCAGCAAGCTAAGGGCAGAGGGAAACAAGACACATCTGAATCCAAATGCAATTAGGCAAATTTCAGAATTCCTGTACCTTACATTTACCAAGGAGCAGAGGTGTGATTAGGTTTAATCAAGAGCTTGCTTTGTTAGACCAATCTTTTTTTTTTTTTCGTTCTGTAATTAACTGCAATGGGGGTACAGGCTTTGATAAGGGTCTGAGTGATTTATATGCTATTTCCATACACATCCTTTGTATTTTAATTTAATTCAGTTTGAGAAGAGGCACCTGGACATCTCCAGTCTCTCTGTGCCCTCTGGCAGCCCCATTCCCAGGGTAAGCACGCAGCAGACATTAAGCACAGAAGAGATCTGAAGCATTCCTGAACAGCCAAGAAAGATATGAGGGAAAGGCTGTTCAACAAAAACATGCTGGGAATATAAAACTTCACTAGATAATAGGATTATTGTGTAGAAACACCCCACTTCTATCTCTCCGGCTCACAGTAGCTATAAAAAAAAAAATGGCAATAGTGAGTACAGTGTTAGAATTGCAGCCAGAGTGAAAGAATAACGAATAAGCATGGTGTTAAACTTAAATCAGGCTCCCAGCTGGAGTTTCGCTGTAGTCTGCCAAGCACAACAGGGAAGAAGGCAACAAGGACACCAGTCTGGAGATCAGAGAGGAGGTGTCTGTAAAGAACAAAGGATATCCAAATAGTATTGTTGGCTGCAGACGCTGCACTGATAAGTCAGGCAGCATTTGGAAAGAGGAAACTCACAGGAGAAGAGAAAGAAAATGAAGGTGGCAGAGGGATAGAAGAGAACAAAATGGTACATATGAAAGATAATGAGAAAAAGGCAGAGTTGTAGTGTCCTTCAGCATTTAATGACGAGAAATAAGTGACACATTATAAAAATTGATCAATGGGCAAAAAGAAGTGCAGAATAGAGAGAGAATGCTACTGGAAAGGTCAAATGTCTAGAGAGAGGGGATTAAGGTAACTGAGACCTGCTTTAGTTTTGCAGATCCTTGGGACAAATGCCACTAATGAAATGTCACACTCTCTGTGGCATGACCCACATCTGTGTCCAACCAAGTGGTTATGGACCACTTTATGAACCAGGTCAGAGAATTGGTGGGAAAAGCAGAGAGAGGCAGGGAACTTCTTCCCTCATGGTATTTCTTGGAGGAAAGTGTAAGGGGATGCTGCCTTTTGCACCATCTCATCTTGACCTGGACTGACTTGCTGAGGGGAAAGCAAGACAGGTTCTGAACAAGAATTTCCTACAAGAATAACAATCACTAAGTATGATACTAAGGACAGAGCCACTAAGTCCCACATAGCACAGAGAGAAGTAGAAAACAGAGTTTCTATAGAAGAGTTGGCATAGAGAAAGAAGCCTGTAGCCATAGATTTCCCCCCAGAACAGTTTTCTTGAACTACTAGGATGTTTAGATCCATTTCCACTGGGAAAATCCCCATGTTTTTTCACAAGCCTTTTACAATTACTTGACATTCTCAGTTCTCCTAGGCTTCAAACACTTAGACATCTTTAATTTATTAGCAAAATTAATTTCAGTTGCTTCAAAGTAATTAACAAAAATATACTCCCTTTCTTTAGCTCATTACTGGATAAATCACTGCTGTGGGCAGCAGCTTGTAAGTGATGCAGAGAACATGTTCATGCCTTGTCCTTTCATCCCACCCAGTTCAGTCCAGTAGAGCAGACTTCATGCTCTATACCCACCCAAGAACACTGTTTCCCACACGGGTAGGTTTCTCCCAAAGGAAAGGAACCATCTGGGAAAGGCTAGATTTCTTTGGAGAGTGGTAAGCAAAGTTAAATATTTGTACAGAGAATTGTCAACATAGAGATACCCTCAGAAGGACTTTCCCAGTTAAGTTCCCTACAGAGCCTTTCAAAGACACCAGGCTAGGGAGCAGTCAGTCACATGTGTCCTAAGTGATTCTGTGGACATCACAGGTCAGCATGTCTTCAGCCTTATTTAGATGGAGCTGGCACATCATAAATCAGGAGGCAAATCACAGGGATGTTGGCTCTCTGAAAGCTTTCTCCAAGCCTTTTCCTATAATAAAGCATTCCAAGGACTGACTTGCTCAGATGCAGAATGACACAGGTTTCCAGAAGTTCAATCAAACTGAAATTCTCTGGAGTCTTGGCCTATGATAAAAGCTCCCCAGTAAGGTACTAAGTAAGCATCATTTCCTAAGCACCCTGGGTATTGCTCCTTCATCCTGATTCATACATTTCTGATGCCTCTCTGTTTTTCCTGGTGTCTTCCTCAGTGGAGTCTTCAGATCTGTAATGTCAAGTGACTCACAACTGGCTGTGCCTGACTTATACAGACATAAGAACCTCCCTAGTTTGCTCTTCAAAAGCACCATGCAAACCAAGGACACTGAGGAGGGACTCGTTTCTCTTTTACACTTCCCAAAAATATCAGTGAGGTATTTCCTTTATAGCCTGCGATCATAACCAGAAAAGAAGGAGCATTCAAGCTGAAATCAAAAGCATACAATCTGCCTGTTTTTCAATTTTCATCTTTCTAGAAATTATTAGATACATATAGTTCCATAACCACTACATTGTGAAAAGCTGCGTTAAACAAAAATATTACCTGCTATAATACTTTAAAAAAAAATTAATCTGCTCTGTCAGCTGGGTCCACTTCATATGAGATAGCCTCATTTTATTTTTGGTTGCTGACTTCAGGATCAGCTATCACAGATTATCCATTTTCATGTTCTGTGAAGTCCTCTTCATGCATATTAGTCTTGGGAGAAGGATGCAGTAGAAAAGTAAAAAAGCTAGATGCTTTCAGCATCATTTGATGGAAATTAAACCATTGTGAAGGTTCAGTAGTTCAGTAAATTGTCACTGCAGCATCTGTGCTTTCTAGTCACATTAAAAACCTGATGGTCTTTATGTAATCCAGGCCCATAAACCACAAAACCCTGCTATGTTGTATTGAGACCTGGATCTGCTCTATGCCATCACCAAGTAGACAAAATAGAACCAAGTCACCACAGAAGACAAGCTCAAAAATAAAAATATGATTAGACTAGGCTCTACCAATCCATAAACAGCTTGGCCTCACTTTTAGAACCTCCGTTTCCAAGAGGATACTGACAACCAACCAAATCCTGTCTTTTGAGATGAAAGAGTCTACTTTGAACTGTTTCAGCGTGCGCTGCATCATTAATAAATCACCATTGTTACGTGACATGTCAGATGTACCACCAAGACAGACTCTTTGTCCTATCACTGCTCTGCCTCTCGTTGTAACCTTGTGGACCTCCGGCAGACAAAGACCTACACGTGTGAGGGACTTTGCCAAGAGAAACAAAAACACGATTGCTGCTTGGAGAATGATGACTTCTTTTCCTGTTTGAAAAATTCAGATGGAAAATGCTCTGTCACCTTCCCTGGGTAGACAAGATCTTCTGCAAGAGCATTGGGGAAAATGCAATAATTTTATCTGCTTGCACTCCAGGACTTTGATCAGCACATCTCATTCCAAAAGATGTCAGTCTCCCAATTCAAAGGGAGTTACAAGATTCGATAGTGAGTCTTGCAATGTCTGACAATAGAACCAGCTTGTTACATCAGGATACAGCTTTTAATCAGAACAAAATCAAGCTCTTGGGGTTATTGAGTACCTCAAAGAATATTGCCTATGTTCCTGAACAGTTACAGATGATAAAAATATCTAGAAGTACACCTAAGATCTCATTACCTGTGAGCCAGTTTCATGAGCTTGACTAATTCATTCAGGATCTTTTATCTTGGGAGATGTCAATCCTATAGCTATGATAATAAAAATCACAATGTATACTTAAAAATATTAGAATCATAGCTGTTTCCTTTACTTACACCCAAGTTGAAGTAAAGTTATCACTCTAAACTTGCCACTAACCCCATATAAACATACAAGCATTTCTTTCCCTCTAGAAACCACATAGCAAATCTTTCTACATTCATTCCAAGCTTTTTTTCTATACTGACACACTAAACTATTATCATCTCTTATCTTTAGGGCATTTTATTCTTGGATACTTTTCCGAAAGAGTCAGGTTTGCTAGTTTTTAGAGGGTACTAGCTTTCCTTTCACCATTACTGTGTTGCAGCTGTGGTGGATTTATTGCCCAGTGTAGTTCAAAAGGACCTCGGCCCCATCACCAACACACCAGATACATTTGGTCTGCAGGTGCCTGAGACAGACGGCACCAGCCATGTGGCCCAGGCAGGGCAGATGATATCCCTCTTAAGGGAGCAGCATCAAACCCACATAAAGCAGGGAAGCATCAATCAACTGATTTGACTGACAGTAATGGTGGCTTTAGCATTCTACCTTGTCTGGCATCTTTCCCTGAAAAACAGCTGAACTCTACTTTGGTCTTACTGAATACTTGACTAGATCTCTTGATTGGAGCTTTATTAGCAGTGTGACATGTAACACTAACTTTCAGACATGTAATTCACTCTGCAAAGTAGCAAACTATCAAAAGTCATAAGTACAGGCCATGTCTTGCCTTGTCTCACCTCAGTGTTTAGTTAGATCATATTTTCCACTAGCTTACAGACTAAGAGTACTAATTGAGAGACTAAGGACATCATCACTTTTAAGAACTTTCCTCTTGTCAGACAATTAGAAGGGACTTTAATCACATTGTATGAAGTGTCTACCACACTGTACTGTGAAATCACTAGTCTGTCAAAAGCCAGATTCAGTTAAAGATTTCAGCTCTTAGCTGCCATTGCAAACGTTGATTAAGAAGGTGGGAGCTTGCACATCTTATCAAAGATACAGGATGAATAAAAAAAAAAGGTTGAAAAGAAAACTGAAAAGAAAACTGAGTGTGCCAGGATTCCATCCTCATAGTGATATAGTCTCCCAGTTGGAGGGTTTAAAATTTAATAATAGAGATATTTGAAATGTTTGAAAATATGCTTCTGTCTATGCATACTTGTTCTGGAACTGTACTTGTGAATTTTTTAATCCCCTTGTCATAAGATTTTGTAAGCACACTGCCTCAGGGAAAACAAGGGTTCCTTTCTTCATAAAGGTGTGCAAGCCCAGCTTACCATGATGACCAATGGTATTTTAACAGTTCCCCATGCTGCCCAGGTAATTTTTTTATCTACTGCCTCTCCTTCTGCACTTGGGTCATAAGCTCTTTTGAGCAGAGACCATTTTTATGCCTACCCTTAAAACACCAAGTACAATAGCATCTTGGTCCATTACTTAATTCCTGGTGCAAATAATAATCTGACTTTTAGATTTTAGATGAAAAAGGTTTTAAATCTCTGTAAAGAAGAAATTAATTATTGTAATTTCTTAAAGCACAGAAGCATAACCAAATAGAAAAAAAAAATTAAAAAAAAACAAAACCAAAAAAAAAAAAAAAAAAAAAAACAAAAAAAAAAAAAATTTTAAAAACAAAAAAAAAAAAAAAAAAAAAAAAAAAAAAAAAAAAAAAAAAAAAAAAAAAAAAAAAAAAAAAAAAAAAAAAGAAAAATACAAAGGCTGACAGTGCTTTGTGCAGAAACCTAGAAATATTAAAGGAGAAACAGATGCCTCATATTACCTCAAATCAAAGAGAACTCAGGACAAATGACCAAACCGTGATGTTTTGTTAAGCTGGAGTCATGAAAGCTGTTAAAAGCAACTGGAAAAGGCCTTATTATCTAAAGTTAGTAACAACCCTGAACAAAGAGTTTCAAAAGAATCAAAACAATTTCAAGGTGCAGAAAGTTTTCACACAGAGGGATGGTATTATTTTTAAACCATCTGTCAGATCAAATTCAAATATTTCCAAACTCATGTTGCAGGGCATGGAAATACCATCAGATGCTTTATATTAGCTTGATGTAAGGCTAACTGGGTTAGACCATTGTCTCCAATAGTCACTGCCTCTGTTATCTTGCAAATTTAAAAGAAACAGTAAAATTCTAAAGTAAAGGTAAAGCAGTGACAAAAGCTGTAAATTTTCTGTTTTCTCATAATACCATCATATCCTTTGATTTTACTTTGTACAATAAAGTGATTCTAAGTCTCCAAAGCACCCTGGTAAGTTATTTCTGTTGATCACAAAACTTAATCACAAAGTTTCCTCTAGCACATATTCCTCTGAATCTTGGAACTATTTACAATTATCTAAGATCAAATAAATTTCTCAACACCTGAGCATCAGACTGCAGTCTAACTCTTGCTGGTAGGAAAAGAAACTAATGAAAAATAAAAAAACCCACACCTACACATTAAAAGTGGCAGATCTCAGTAGAGTTGAGGATGACTCCCTTTGCCCTGGTGCACTCAGATCAAAGGCACATTGGCAGCCAGTGCCATAGAAACGAGTCATGGAAAGTAAGACACTTCAGCTGGTCCTCTGGGAGGAGTCACAGGCAGAAGAGGGTGGCCTTTTCCAACAGGAGAAGCAGAAAGCTGATGCTCCCCAGCTCCTCCTCTAGCATCTCTGACTGGCCCCATCCTTTCCCTGCTCAGGAGACCAAGAGGCACAGCCAGGTGGGAAGTGGGGGATGCTTGTAAGGGGACTGGAGAAGCAGCAGTTCCCCACAGGAGGCAGAGGACATACTCTGCTGCTTGTCAGGTCTCAGGGGGAAGTGGAAGCCCTGTCTTTAAGGGGAAAATAGGAGGAGGAAGAAAGAAACTTCAAACCCCTGCCCTCATCTCTGCTCCCCAAAACTACTGTTTTTTTTTCCAAGCCTCCCAAAAGCTCTGCTGCTCTCTCCAGCCTAAATCATCCATACAGCTGTTTCATATACTCAGAATTATCTAAACCAAATATATTTCCTCTTTTCTCCTCCCATTACCCACCTGGAAGCCTCTTTGCAAACACTGACCTTTCCATAGAGAGCTGACTGTCCCTTCCAACACAGCATATTCTATGATTTGGAATTTACTCTGTGATTTGACTTCATCATTTTCTGTTGAGCATGACTCCTTCTAAATCCTCTGCTTTGCCTTCTGTGTCTCTTTCCATCCTTTCTCTTCCCCTTTGTTATCAGAGGCATAACATTTTTTTCCACAGCGTGACTCAATAATTGAAGCCAAAAATTGCTTTTGTTTTTACTTTGTTTGTTTGTTTTCCCTCCAAGCGCTTCGTTCGAAACTGGCTGTTTGTTCAAATACAAAGCAGCATGCAATCATAGATCTTAAACTTCTTCTTGTCTCATTATGTATTGTGCACTATCAAGGAGATCCACATCTTTGCTTTTCTCTTGTGAGCTGTATGGAACCTCATTCTCAAGCTGAGCATTGCTGCCAGCAGTCCTGCTCTTTGCCTCCTGTGGCACTCCACTGCTGCCATGGCCGAAAGCAGAAGCACTACGAAATTAAATCCATATCCACTGGGCTGAGAGTACCTTCTAAAGGTTTCAAACATCATTCTCATAATGAAAGTAAGATATATGATATCATATAAAATAAGTAAAGATCTAAAGCTAAAATTAGATGTTTGTTTCCATCTTTGAAAAGCAATATCTCTTCCTGGTAAAAATCAGAAAGCTGTCGAAAACTATTTCAGTTAGCTGCTGATGAACTCAAGGAGCAAGAGGGTAGGTTTAGAAGCCTTATCCTTCCCAAATGAACTCAAGGAAACCTAAGGAAGTGGCCTCTTTCACCCCAGAATTGTTATTCAGACTTAAGTTTCTCCTGGGGGAATGTAGCAAACCAAAGCTGAGCTCATGTTTGTCATTTGATGATTTCATCAGGGTTTTTGCTATGAAACTTTTCCTCTGGCTCAGAAGAAGAAGCTTAGATGTGAGTATCAAGAGAACGCTCTGCTGTGGCTTGACAAGATGCAGTCTTTCCCACTGGTGAAAGTTTTCTAAATGTACACCTAAAATAAAGATGAAATCCTTATCAAAGTATACAGACCCCAAGAGTGCACACTTCTGGGGCTCCAGCTGGGAGTAAGGACACGAGCAGAACAGTTTGCTCTTACTTTGTCATTCCTGGATTAGAATACAGAAAAATATTAAGTTTGTCCAAGAAACAGTGGGTGTTAAGTCTTCCGTTTCCACAGATCATTTTAGACTTGAAACAGTAACCAAGAAAAAAAAGCTTAATCATTTGGGCTGATTCAACAGAGAATAAATTAAATGTATTTTTTATTTTAAAATGTCTGTGTTGCAGGGAAATATTTATTCCTTTAGAAAAAGGTATTAAGAGAGAAGTAAAAAGCAGAAGTAAATCTAAGAAAAACTTAGATCTGTGGCTATCTATAAGCACATTAAGGTACTCATTGGAATATTGTGCCCATAAGATGTTTTTCATTTTTAAGGGAAAGTAACGTTATGTGTGCATTCATATATATATAATGGGTGTATAAATACAGAGTGTGCTTGAAACAGGATTTTCAAAGAGATATTATTTATGAATTTTTTACTCAGATGGAAGAAAACACCTGAATTCTTTTTGCAGCCTTAGTGCTCACTTTTGCATCCCCTAAAACATCAGGAGCAAAAGCTAATGCCTCCACACGACTCTTACAAACTGAATAGCAATATGAGCAGCTGGGAAAAAATATTCAAAGTAAATAGGACAGAAATTTCAGGAAGAAACAGAAGTGAGGAAAAAACACTCCCAATTGTTTGCATGAGATGAATTTATTTTTCAGGACTGGAATTTTAAGCTCATGCTCCACTATTGGCAAAAAGAATATCTGTACCCAAAAGCCATGCCTAGATTTTTTAAATTAAGCTTGCCTGAAGCTTGTCTCTGACACTGAGACCAAATGGCATGGAACAGCCAGCGTCCATGCTATTAAACCCTTACTCTGTAAAATAGGGTGGCTGCAGCTGCATCACACAGTCCCTGGCCTAAGCTAGCTTCTTGGACTGTGCCTGTGAATCATTTGGGAGAGCACTGCTTGGCCAAAAGCAAGCAAAAGGGCATTTCAATAATTTAACAATATAAATAATCAAGTTTAGTGATGTGCCCTGGCACTGCCTAATTTATTAGAGCAGACCCAGCTGACACGGCCAGCTGCTGATCCCTTAATAGCCCAGAGAAAGCGCAGATGGCCTTGGACTGCTGTGCTCTTGCAGCAGGGGTTCCCCAGCGTGTGCCGGGCTCCGCCAGGGCCAGAGGGAGCCCGCTGCATGCAGCACTAGCCAGGCCTTATGCTGGTAGCAAAGCTGTTGCCTTCCAGGACCACTGCTCCCTCCCCTGAGGGTCCTACAGGACAACAAACCACCTTTGCTTGGGCCCAGGTTGATGAAGGGCTGGAAGGTGCCACTGCAGCCTGCTGGAGGAGAGACCAGGGATGGTGTGGTCCCCCACAAGCAGCAGCCGGGAGCTGTGTCCCGAGGACAGAGGCAAACCTGTCCGTGTGTGACGACTGAGCGCCTTTGGCCCTGCTGAGCTGCTGGGGCTTACTCCAGCATGAACAAGAGCCTTGGTACCCGGATTTTGATTTATTAAAAGGTATAAATCCTTTTCTGCTGAGAAGCACAGTTCAGCTCAAGCCTGGGACATGTGCCCTTTGCCAGGGCGCAGTTCCACAAGGGAACACCTGCCCCGGGCAGGCAGTGGGATTCAAAGTACCTTGGACACCAAGGGACTACTTTTCCAGGTGGCAGAGTCTTGTTAAGGAGCAGGGAGGGAGCTGCTGGGACCTTTGTGTACTGCAGCAAAAAAAAAAAGAAAAACAGAAGCAGGTTTACAGGAGGGACTACATTGTTTACTGCAATTTTTTACATTTTTTAGTGCAGTTTTCAAAACAGGTAGCTTGTTTTCCTCCTGAGAAGCAGTTTAAGTATCTGTGGTGTGCACTTTTCTAAAATTATGTACTTTTTAATAGAATAGTTTTGTTACTGGACTACTCTGATCATTATTTTTTAATGAAAGTCTTGAAAGACAGCAATTACTTTTTGTAGGTCACTGCATAAAACCCAACCTTTTCTTCAAGTGTCTTCTTTTAAGAATTGTAATGAGCTAAACCACAAACACTTAAATTATATAAAGTTTAAAAAAAGTCATGCAAGACAGCCATGCAAAGACAAATTCCCAATGTGATATTCAAATGCAACTCTTTTTTTTGTCTGGAAGGAAATAGGCAGCCCTGAGGAATTCAGCCATTCCTCATTTGAGTCACAACACCTTCATGGCGAAGCCTCCACAGATGAGGCACATGCCATGGGCCTCAACTCTTTGTCAGCCATCCACTTCAAACTGGCATTCCACGCTCCTGGTCACACCTGAGGGCTGACACTCATCACTGACCCCAGCCTCACATCCATCACACCCTGGGCAGTTTGACTCAAACCTTCTGCTAGAAAAGTCTTCACTCCAGAAGTTCCCACTGTCAACCATCATCTGAGACAAGCAGCACAGACACCATGCTAAGTACAGGTCTTCAGAAATAGTCTTTACCTTGCTCTGGTGAATGATGGGGAAAACCTTTGTTTGGCACTTTTCCTCATCTCATTCATTTGCATTCACAAGTTACAGCTGTTTAGGTTACAGATTACCCTTCAGAGTTTGCCACACTTCCACAGAAGGATTAAAAGGTTTGAGTGTGGAGGGATTGATGCAAACTTGCCACCATGGCATGTGAGCTGGGACCTGAAGATTCACTTGGATGCAGGACATAGGAAGTGTTTCTGAAATCAGTAATACAGCCATGACCTTAGATCTGTTTGCAAAATGTGGGGCTGGTGTCAGGCATTCTTGGATAGATTGGCTTGTCTCAGCTGAAATAACTGGAAGATGTAACAATCCAGTGACACTTAGTGAATGAGAAGCTATTACCCTAAGTGTGTTGGATCTAGGCTGCATTTAAGCCAGTGGAAGTTATAAAGGCATTGTGGATGAAGGTGTCTGTGTCCTAAGAACTTTGTGTGGAGCCTCCACAGCAAAAACCTGTGGGGAAGATTTCACCTCCTTGATGTCCTGACCACCGGAACAGACCAACACCAAGGCAAGTCAATTGAAAAAAAGCAGAAGTCCAAACATTTAAGCCATTCTCTGGAGTTCCAGGATGATTTCTTGGGACAGATCCTGGGGATTTGTTAGCAGAGATACCTGCATTCACTTCAGGCAAAAGTGCTGCTCTCACCTAAGCAGTTAGTTTTGAGTCTGGGACTGTGTTCCTGAGAGTGCACCTGGAAGTTTCTGTCATTACATGGGACCATAATATCTTTTTAACCAAGATTATTGATCATCCTAGCAGAAACATGTTACTGCAATTCCTGAAAATNAGGGGCTCAAAGATAGCAACACCTGCTGACATGACCCCCAGCAGTAAGAATGAGAGGGTGAATTTTTAATATGAAATAACCATGAAATTTTATTGTGAAAATTTGAATTCGGATGCATAATGCCACTGAAAAATCAAAAGTAGTGAATTTTTGATAGAGTTAATATTACAACATTTATAATATAAAAAGAGGAGGCAATTATTTAGATTGGTTCAATCCCTCTCAGTCGCACAGGAGCACAGCTTTCCTTAAAATAGGCTGTATTCCTAGGAATCTGAATAAACACAGGTCCATAAACATGTTATTACATTTGCTGAAGAAGGAACAGAAGAAGCAGTCTAATCTGATCATATTACCAACACAGAGTAAGTGTCTCATAAACTGTGAAACAGGAAAAGGCAAACTCCATGAATTTTCTTTTTGCTAACCCAGTTTGCTTTTAGCAACTGTAGAAAATAAAATTATGAAAGAATAACAATATTTTTTATATTGGTAACATAAAAAGTCTCTTGCTCCAAATGAATGTGAAAAGCACAGCCACTGCTTTTTCCTCTCTACAGATAGAAATAATTCTGCTTCTCTCTGTGCAGAATTAAAGATCCCAGTAGCCCTAGTAACTGGACTGCCTAAGACTACTGAAAGTCTTAGGCAGACCATAGAAAGATCTGAGAGACATCCCAAAAGCCCAAACAGTTTAAAAGAGAAGCATTCTTCTTCACTCTGTGTCTAGTATTTTCTTGTTGCTGAGGAAAGAGGCAAACCTTCTAACTCCCAGTGTGATATCTTTGTACATTAAGCAGTTATAATAAAGGCTAAATTCAAAACTAAATCGCTTGAGTAGAAATTCAGGACCTAATTTACTGTAATATTAGGCCCTTGGCTCCTATTCTCTTCAGTTCATAAATGCAGATTGGCTAGAGGGACTGCAAAACACAAAGCAATAACATAAAATAAACTGCTAAAGAAAAGGACACCATGTTCCTTTGGTTTTCGCACACACCCACACACACACGCCCACACATACACAAATGCTCCTCGGGAGTAAGAATTCTGAAAAGCGAGAAGTCCAATGTACAACAAGGCTGTAAAACAGACTTACTACTTTTTTATGTACATGTCCCGTGTCATTAAGCAGCTTTTTCTGAAAAAAGGCCATAACATCTACATGCTTTTTTTGTTGTTTTTTTCTGCTGGAGATGTAATTGCTTTTTCAAAAGAAGTAATTTCAAGCTTCTTGCTATACATTGAATGACAAACTGGACAACTCCTTTTATGTTCCCACAAGAGCAAATTAGAAAGGCAGCAGAACAGTAGAGTTACCACAGGACAAACATTTTGCATAGAAAGCAAACAATATAATGTCCAGCTATTGATTCTTCAGTGGAACCTATTTCACATCAAACTCTCTTGCAACAGTTCATGTCTACATTGCTTTTGAAAGGATTGCAAAGGTCTAGAAAGTTAAGCAAGATAGTTATTAATGTTTAAATTTACAGCCATTAAACCATTAAAACCATTTTAAAAATTAAGACTTTTTTTCCATTTGGAAATAATTTCTCGATTATGTCAGAGGTCTGATTTGCCCTTTAGAGGTTTTCTGCCTTAACCAGCTCCCCATACAGTCATATAAATTCAGTTGTGAGTTGTGATTCAGGAAACCCTCAGCTCAAGGTGGTAAAGTTATTCCCGGATAGCCCTTCCCTTCTCATAGCACAGTTACAGTAACATATTGTGCTGGTCTGAGATTGACTGACATTTTGTTGAGTAGGAAAATAGTTACTTATGGAAGTGAGGTGTGTCTGTGAGTTTCTCATGAGTTCAGTGCAACACTAATTGTGGGCCAGTTTTAAAGATAGACAGGGAAATGAGCTAATTAAAAGTGAAATATTCCTCAGTAGGATATATATTTCATACAGGACTGCCTGGGAATTGATCTCTTTTCCTTCCGGCCTTGAACAGGTACAGACCTGCTGCAGCCTCGGCCCAGCTTTCCCCCACCACGGGGAGAAGGGCCTACGGGAGGGGAGGCTGGGCCAGGCCAGGAGAGCCCCTCTGGAAGGAACTGTCCCAGCAGGGAGCGAGGGGGATTGAGGGACAGGCTGTCCCCAGCCTGGCAGAGGAGAAGAATTCCCCCCCCCCCGCCTTTCTCTTCCCGGCCTGGAGCTGAGAATCTTAAACTCCCGGTCCTGCCAAGCCAGTGGCTCAAGTCTCAAGGACTCTTTATTGGAACAACTGACAACACCCAAGCCACTGGCAGAAGTCCCAGAAAATGAGGTTTTAACTGTTTCTTGCCCAGATGGACCTTTTTAAGGCATGCGTCTTACT
>VXBU01018925.1:552897-620079 GCA_013400315.1 Bombycilla garrulus | reverse complement strand
TCAAAGGAGATAAAAGACGGGACCTGAGACTTGATGTCAAGGAGAAGACAGGAAAGAATCCAAAGTGGAAAGGAAGAATGAAGGAGTGGGCCGGATTGGCATGGACTTCTCTTACAAAGCCATAGAGAATTGACTGGATGTTTCTATAACATGTACTATGTTTTTTAGGGGATGTCCTAGTCCTGTGGGGGGTGCTAATGAAGTACTGAATTTTAATGTCCCCAGCCCCAGGGACAACCAGAAATGGGGAATGGTGGAGTACTGATTATTAATGTCCTGGCCCCAGGGACAGCCAGAGATGGGGAGTGCTGAAGCAGTGATTTAATGATATCCCCAGCCCCAGGTGTGAGAGATAACTGTTTTTTGGGATGAAGAGGGAGCTGATAAGAAAAGTTTTTTATTTTAGACTAAGAAAAAGACATTCTTAAACTACACCCTAAAAGCTAATACAGCCCATGGGCAGTTGTGAGAGGACTGTCCCATGGTGAGCAATGCTTCGCAATGGTAAATCCACAGGTGAGCCATTTGTGAACTGTGTGGCCACAAGAGGACTGGTATTCTTGTGAAGGTTCTATAACAAGGCAGGAGAGACTCCGCTCTTCGTGATAGATTGTGGAAATGATTGTTCAAGGGGTGGATTGACTGAAAATCCTAGATTTTGTCTTTTCATGTTTTCAATGGGAGAATGAACAGTCAATGGGGGGAGGATGAATGTTTTGAAAGTTCCCTTCTGGTTTCTGGGTTTTTTTTTCTTCCTTTTAGTGTTAGTTAATAAAATTTCTCTTTCTATACTTTAAGTTTAGGTGATTATGTTCCTTTTTTGGTCCTATCTCACAGCAGAAATTGAGAAAAATATATTTTCATGGGTGCACTGGCCCCTGGCTAGTGTCAAACTTCTTAGTTCCCTAACCAAGAAATCAAAATGTAATAAATAAAACCATGACACATATCACAGTTACAGTGGTAATATGTCTGTGTAAAGGGAGTCGTCTGCACCATCACAAAAACAGCTTCTACCAGTACCATGATTCTTTCAGTTTTTTATTTTTTTTAGTAAAAACGTAGCTGTCCAGAAGCCACAGTGAATGTTTTCTCGCATTCTTCTTTAACGTGTCAGGTGTTTCTGGACAACTTTCCTACCAACCCACCTTTGCAAGCATGTGTCTATGTCACCTGCAAAGACAGAGGGCAGAGAATCCCAGCTACATCATTCACACAAGAATGAAGACATGGTTGTCCATGGAAAGCAAAACAAAGCTTTTGGGACAGTTCTGAATAGGAGAGAATGGACTGCAGTTTTTGTCCTTAAAGGCAAGGGGAAAAAGGGAATGAAAGTCTGGAGCTGTCACCTTCATAATGGAGCTCAGATTGCAACTCTCCCCACATGCCATGGTAGATGCCTTGCAGCACTGAGAGGAAAAGCTGAGGAAGGCCAGCTAACACCAGTTTTATTCAAAAGCATCTGACCCCTCTTAATGATTCTCCAATATTCGGCTAAAATTGATTCAGTCTGCTGGAGAAGGTAAAAGGAGTTAAAGTAGCCTTATTATTGTGTACTCCAGTTTAATTTCCCTCCTCTTTCCCAGAAGTGTCAAGCATACACTATGGATGGAAATAGGAGATACCCTCTTGAAGAAGGCTGTTTATTTTCACAGTGTGAATTGACAGTCATAAGCATACAAAACAGAAAACAAAAGGTTAACATTCAAAGCATGCATATAAACCATTCCCAAGTGTATGATTTTACAGGACTGACAGAGAAGTTTTTACAGAATAAATCAAAGCAATGAAAATGGAAAAAGGAACATGCTGAAACCCATATTTCAGTACTTAGATAAAAAACATTCAAATTTTAAAAGCAAATTTTGCAAGCAATTCACTAACCGGTTGTTCAGAATCCATGACTTTTCATAAATAAAATGACAAATATGTAAAGTAAACATCCAGATGCAGCATGTCAGTTTTCCCGTCTCCACATCCAAGTCCAAAACAAATTACTTCCTTTCTGTGCTTGGACTCAGAATTAGAAATAAGTAGAACTGGTTCACTTTTGGCTCAAGGGATTGGCTTTCAATCAGCTTGCTGAGTGAGAGAGCAGCAATAAGCTTCTTGCTTGTAGAATATAATCTTAAACTTGGCACATGTTGTCCCTGCAGTTCTCTGGCATGGTGGCATCTATTCAGACTGCCTACTTTACTTGCCTAACACGAGTGCAGAACATCTCAAAACTGGATGTCTGTCCACAGCAGGCATCATTAAAAAGATAACTCAGAGTACCCAGATTAGGGCTACTTAGCCAGTGGAAAGAGCCAGGCCTGAAAGAAGGCTCCTGAAGAATGATTCAAAGCACTAAGAGGATGCCAACCTCACACTGGGGCCATGAAGGCCCTAAGCAATGGAAAAAAAATCCTGAAAGTTTCCTTGGAACTACTACTGTGTAGCTGAATAGACAATTGTCTGAAGGAGAGGAGAAGGTGCACTCCCAGCAAGTATTTCTCTGGAAGTCTTACATTGTTTTCTGTCTGCAGGCACTCAGAAAGAGGAGTCCTCTCCTGTGGGTGCCACATCACCCGTGTTTCTGCTTCCTCTGTGCCCTGGCAGATCAGAGCCCAGCTCAGGGCAAGCTAGACCTGCTGTCTTGCAGCCCCAAACATGGAGTCACTGGGAACCTGAGCCCATTGCTCTCTCTTTCCAGGGGTGTGCTATTTGTCACGTCCTCAGAGCTCATCTAGAGAGCCTGTTTTCACACCATCCCACATACCACAGCAGCAGAGCAGATACATTTCCCTAAGCAATTAGTCAGGTAAGTGAAGTAGACAATATCAGTGCCCCTGCTGCAAACCAGGAGCTGATGCACTGCTGGCAGCACAATGAAACATTGTTTTGATACATCCTATAACGTATATGTGTCTACAGCTACAGACACCATAAAATACAAATATAGACACCATGAAATACAAATATATGCACTATATATTTATACTATTTGTAAAATGTAGTTTAAACATTATGTCATACATGTTACAAACTATTGCATTCATTATAAATATTTATGTATTCTGTATTAGTAATATATATAAACTGAATTCTTACTCATTCCAA
The DNA here is from genome assembly GCA_013400315.1 of Bombycilla garrulus. Lineage (NCBI taxonomy): Eukaryota > Metazoa > Chordata > Aves > Passeriformes > Bombycillidae > Bombycilla > Bombycilla garrulus. The sequence continues at coordinate 616,977 of VXBU01018925.1, read as the reverse complement.
AAAATAATTTGAAGTTGCTTTCAGACTTTATGGGCTGTATTCTTTAAAGCACTGACACTTCAAGAAAATCTTGATCCCATCCTGCAGAATGGGATCAATAAATTTAATAACAGGCTTCAATAAAATATAGCGTTGCAGTGAAAATTTCATCAAGAGTTGGAATGATGTAAAGCAATCAGTTAAACTGAATTTCTACTTCCTCTGCTAGTATTTTTAAGCATGAATAAATGTAACATAAATGTAGAACAACCATAAGTCTTGCAGCATCTGCAATCCCATCTTTCTACTTTTTGATTTAATTTGTTTCATTTTGCAACTTTCATTTGGTTTTCCCAGTATTGCTAATCTTATTCAGTGCAATGTTCTGGCATTGTAAATTAAAAATTTGTAAAATATACAAATAAATTTCATTCATAGTTACAAGTCATGCTAAGGCTAAGCTGCTCTGCCAAATAATAGCCAGCAAATATCAAAGTGAATTGCACTCTGTTAGTATAGTCAAATATAGAAAAATCCTACTGGAATCAGTGGATACTCCAAGCTTATATCATCACCAGCAAGTACAGAATGTGGATCAATGCCTAATGTTATTAAGCTTTAGCAGTATTCTGCTCATTTGATGACATCACAAACATTTTTCAGGTTGCTGTTAGCATGACAAAAGGAGAAGACTATGGAATTTACAGTCCTTTTCTTCAAGAGTAAAGTATGCAAAATGTGACCTTACATTCTCTATCCTCTGTTAGTCCTCTTATGGTCACTTACTGCATCTTCTGTAGAACTTGTCTTCATATTTCTATCTTCCCATGAAATATCACTTCCTTCCCTTGCAAAGTTGGGTTTAAAAAAAAATATCAGAACATCTGTGTCAGTATCAAAGTTGTTTTGTATGATTTTATGGTTTTCGGCCAGGATAGGTTATGTTCTCTCCTAGGACGCTACTTGCTTGGCTCCAGCCTCATCAGCAAATACAAAAATTCCAAAATTCCCAGATGTCATAAATGTCTGCTTGTCAAGTACAGATATCCCACAGATCTGGCCATAATCATTTGTGAACTTAAAGTCTTCTAGGCACCATAAATAAAATTCACTGTATCAAGGACAAGAACCAGAAGTCAGGAAGAAAAATCAAGATGATACAAAATTCAGCTCTGCACCTGCTTAGTGGCACAAGTTGCTATGCCCTCAGAAAATAGTATGTCTACTGCAGAGAAAAGGCTATAGCTTCTGAAATCATGCCATTCAAATTACAGAGGTGGTAAACAGACAAAATTACATTTGAACATTGTCATAAATGTAATATGATTGGCGATTGCTATTTATCCCTCCATCATCTGTAAGGCATCAATGGTGTTCAAAGCTGTATGCAGCAGCTGAGTTGAGGTTCAGTGAAGATTGAAATGCAGGGCTTGTACTCCAAGATATAAAATATTGTGAATTCTATTCTGTCCGTAGGCTCACTGATTTGCCTCTTCAGCCATGCCCAGCTGAGGCATGAATCACCCTACTGCTGGGGATCACACCCTCATACTTTGTGCCAAGACATGTACGCCTCAGTGTCAGTGTCCTGTGTCTGTGATCTCTGCTTGCTCACAAGTAGCCACCAAATCTTTCAATTATTCCACCTCACAGCTGTCTTTCCTCATCCAAGCTTTTAATGGGCTCATCACAGAAAAACATTGCCCAGACTAATATTATTCTTCAGTGCCACAGAGGTCTAAAATTTAGTTGTTGTGGAAATTCTTCTGGCTTTGCAGTATTTAAATTCTCAGCCACAATCCTGTGTTAATGCAGAAGTTATTGTGTCTTTTGTGCCTTCTCAGAATAATGTTAGATTTGAGTTCAACATTTCAGTGTCACTCAGCTTCTTGTCACATGCGGGGTTTTTTGCAAAATTAAGTCCAGCCTTATCTAGTACTTACTAATTAGTCCAAACTTCTCCTGTTTACATGTCAGGAGTTTCCTAAGGCTACCGTTACAGATTGTAACACTGTACTGTGTAGTCCATTCAAAAATAGAATAAAAGAAACAGAGTAGTAAATTAAATCCTTAAGTAAAAAGTCAAAACTAAGAAAATTCCCCCAGCCCTCCCAATAACTGGTTGCTTATTCAGGCCTCGCATGTTGCCAGCAGACTACACACTGATAAAACCAATTTTGGACTATTTAGACTTGAGCAAAAATTCTGTGAGTTTACGAAGTCAGCATGAAAATCACTGGCTTAATGACAAGCTCCAGCAATAAGAAAATTCAATTAAATCATTACACAGAAACCTAAGCACTGATGGAATTTTCAGCTTTAATGAGGCCAGTATGGAGTTCACGACCCTCTATGAAAGTGTGTTTAATGATGATGGGTTGGGCCAAAGTGCCATTATTCATTTAAAGTTCTAAAAGGGAGCTTGTCTTTCACTCTGGATGAGTCTACTCAGCATTAAAAAAATGTTAGCCTAAATAAAAGATATATTGCTGCCTTTTTAGCCTCCCCTTTACTACCACCAGAGAAGAAAGGAAAAATATGAGTTTTGCAGAATTCTCATATGCTGAGAACCAGGCAACTGTTGTTGAATGAAGAGCAGAGTTCAGCTCTATCCATGGGTCATGGCAATACTTTAAGGGAGGTTGAAAAAATTATTTTCTTACTTCAACAATTGCTAAATAAGTTGTCAAAGTAGAAAGAGAACAGGTGAACTGGGGTTAGAGTGTAAAAGAAAAAGAGCCATGTCTATGGGAAAAGAATCAGAGCAAGAAGTTCCTGAGTTTAGAAGTAAAGTACAACCAAATAAATCCAACATTTAACTGATGAGGCGTTTAATGGTGGAGAGCAGAAAATAAGAAAGGCCATGCCTATTCTCGTAAATCAAGCAGCACCAAGGCACATTTCAGGTTTAACACTGCTAGGTTCCATTCTTTGCCCCATTAAATTGTTAGTGATCTCTGGTACAGTTCAGTAGCATTTCAACTAATGCTATCCAAAAGTTTCCAGCTATGGTTCAAAAGTCAGCAGGGATAATCAGCTGGCACACAGCAACTTGAATTAGAGAGGAGGGTGGATGCAGTGCCCCACACCAGGCAGCACTCGCAGGCAATTCCCATTAAGTGAAGAAGATATAGCTGGAAGCTCCACCTCTACTGCTCCAGTCCTAAGAGTTGTACCCGGCCTCATTCATGCTCCTGAAGAAAAACAGCAAGAGGTGATGAACTTCTGCCCCAAGACACAGTCTGAGAGTGCAAACATTTATTGGGATTTATTGCAGTGCTGAGTTCTGGGTGTATGGTCAAAGTTTTTACAAGAAATTAAATCAAAACTAGAAAAAATGTCAGCTGAATGTGTCATGAGACTATTTGTGTGGTCATCTTTATTTCAGCTCTTGAGAACACTAAGTACTTTGGACGCCATATGGAGTCCTCAAGTCAAAATTTTATTAAGATAAAATTGAACTCCCTCTTTAGGGAATACACAAAATGAAATCCAACACCAAGAAAGAAAGAGAATTACATACTTCTGTACCTCTGGGAGAAGTGAAATGCTATTACAAAAAAATGCACAGTGGGTAAACACAGCTCCTCACATTCTCTCTCAAATTGCATTTTAGAAATATTTTATTAGGGTTACTACCACTCTTACAGTTGTGGTGCAGAGCTGGGGAGAAAACACTCCTTTATTTTCAAGAAGCTGTGCTCTGCAGACTTCAGAGGATCTTTTTTGATTTTTGAACTTTGAGTGTCTCCGCCTACTGCTCTTCCACATGCAGACAGGACCCTTGGATGATATATGTTATGCTGCCACATAAATACTATTCTATTGACATTTCCTAGGTAAATAAGCCTTTCTTTGGCTGTTTAAAATTCACCATGCAATAGTCAGTGTTTGTGAAAAGGTGCTAAATAAAGAGAAGGAAGAAAAAAGAAAGGGAGAAAAATGCTTCAGGCTAAGTTTTCCATCACCTTCTTCTTACTGTAATTATCACCAGAAAGCATAGCAGAAAATGGTTCAGAGCACAATGGTTTATCTAATGTGATAAATAAAGAATCAGAATAAAGGTCTGATTCTGATTTTCTGCTATTCATCAATATTAGTAAGAAGAAAGCCAGCCCCTCAGTATTCTACACTCTTCTACACCCTGTGTAAATGACACTACAAGAGTGGGGACTGATTGCCCTTGGGGATGTTAACCTTATTTCCTACCAGACTGATCTAGTCAGTTTTCAATGTTCCCACTTCCAAGGAAGCACTCAGCTGTGCTGTTTTCATCAGCTTCTCTGTTCTCAAATGCCTCCATGCTCCAGGGGAGAGTTTGCAGACAAGGCAGTTTGCTCAGGAGGATGCTGTATATTGTACTGACCATGGCCTCTACTCCCTCTTTACAGAGCAGAGGGAAACATCTGTAGAATAAGCCTGATTTTCTGAAGAGCTAGAAGCTATAGAAGTTATTGCTAAGAGAAGCAAGGCAAGAACAGAGGGGAAAAATAGGGTAGGTCCAGGAGGGGACATAGGAGAAAAACAAGCCCTGGGCTGCTGCGCTTTTTATAGATGTAGAGGGATTGCCATTTAAATGTTGATGTTTGCCAAAGTAAATCAAATATTTATTACGGAAATCACCTGCTTGGGTGGAAAATTGGAGCTCTTCAGAACCAATGATGTGTTTACCTGGAGCAAATGGAGATTTTTACTTTTTTTAATAATCCCACACTATAAGCAAAAGTAAAACCCAGACCTTGACAGAGCATACTTAGAGTAATTCCTCTGCACTGCAACATTTGGAAATAAACCAGGTATTCCAACATTTGATATCTAACACAGCTCAGCTTCCCATTTGCTCTTGTAAATAAGTTGCAACCACTGCTATAGGTAATGCAAATAAAACAGGTTGTGTTGCACAATATTCTGATGGGGATGCTTTTTTTTTGCTTTGTTTTACTGCTTTGCAGCAGATTATCTTGCAAGTGTTTGCTGCATGCCTGATTGAAACACAAAAAAACACACCAGCATGTTCTTGCTGGGAACTGTAATAATTTAATCGAATTGCTATGGGTTTTTTAATCCACAAAAAGGAATCATGCCATTTTAGTCTGAAATGCCTTCACTAGAAAAAACATAAGAAACAAAAACATCCACAAAAACTTTTGTGACAGACATTCCCTACATTTGTTTGCTTTGAAACAGTCAGATTTTATCAATTCTGCCCAAGTAATATCTCAGTTGCCAAGAAACTCTTCAGAGACCAGAAGGCAGAACACCAAGAAAATCAAATGATAATAGCATCAATGTCTTCTTCCTCTTTACCCAGTCTGGAAGCTGTTCCCACAGATATTTTGTAAAACTTTTCCCCCCAGCTAATTAGGTGCAGAATCATCTCAGGCTTTTTGTCTATTTGTGAGAGTCCTTGAATCTGACATAGGAACACACATTGATGCACTTCTCAGAGATGGCTTAGTTTGAGGGTCTTTAAACATTAGCTATATATCACAACATTTTCAAGCCCTTGATGAGCAGGTTAAATATAATAATGATTTATAAAATAAATACATAAAATTAATTAATACAAAAAAAATTTTACAGCTTTCCTTCTTTGATGTCATTGTTTTTTGTAATTTCCTGTGCAGTTTATTTGTTATGTTTTGGAGCATGATCATGAAAGCTCTGTTGTTTGTGGTCAAGAAAACAGCTGTGAACAGATGGAATATTTTATGCCTATTCTTACTGCAGGGTCGTACAATAATTTGTTTGAATGACCATCAGAGCAGAAAATTGTCTCTTGTCAATGTGAGTTGAAACACACATTGTGTGTTTCAACAAATTGTGCTACTATACTTTGACCTGTAGTAGCCTACATAAGGACTGGACATTTTAGAAAAGTACAGCAAGATAGTAGTGAGATTCTCAGTTTAAAGAAATTATACCTCTGAAATTCAGTTGTTGTCAAGTTGTGTCTCAAAGATATGATGAAAGCTAGCCTGCTATTATTTTTGCAGCTATAGCAACAACTTTAAAGAAGTGACAACTGCGTTTCCAAAGTTATGCAGTATTTACATCAGGATTCCATTCCTTTTTCTTTGTGTTAGCTTGTCTACCTTCCTCCTTCCACTTCCTTTATAAACATAGTTGCCTTTATTCAGGCTTATGCTTCTGCCCCTCCTAACTGCTGGTGTCTCCCTGCCCTCTCAAATGTAGCAACTCTTATCTCTTGTTTTCCAAAAAAATCCTTACAGTTCAAGCCATGCCAACCCAGTCCATCCCAACTCTTTGCATCCCTGTCAGGGCTGCAGCTTCCTGGAGGACTTCCTGGCACTTTGGCCCACCCAGGTCTTACCATCTTCTCACTTTTTAGCTAGCTCCCTCTACATCTATTCAGATCACTCAAAAACCCACTCCTTTACCCATATCATTGGGGTTTATCCCTTTCTGCTTCCATTCCTGGGGTGCCCTACCAGCTGCACCAGCCTTCCCCAGCAGAAATGTGCCCTTGCCGCCACCACCCTACACTTGTGCTGCCCCTCACAGCCCCACTCACGCCTGGGACATTTCAAATAGAACTGGTATTCACAATTATTTTTTAAAGGTTTATCATTTAATATAGTTTATATTATTATCTTCTAAGTTGTGTCATCAAAATTCCTGAAGTAGCAGAGGGAGGAAATATTAAGAGAAGAAATTCTGGCTGTGCTTCAGTACAACCTAACTAGATTTGTGCTCCTTCTATTTTTCTTGTTTAATGAAGGTTGATGAAATGTGGTCTGGTTGTATACATGTGAAAACTGTATCTCATTAGTTGATAACTCTTGTAAATGTGTCAAAGACTGTTACTTGTATTAATGTGCTAAGGAAAGACTTCTATAATCATTACAAGATAATGAAGACATTGTGATCTCAGTTAAATCTATTTTAGGAAGATATAATGAGCCAAAATTCATCTAAACTAAAAAATGTGAAAGCTATGTGTCTTGAGAGCTTGAAAAATGTAACATCTTACAAGCAATGCCCAGACAATGTGACACAATGAATTTTGAATAGTATTTACATGCCAAGAAAAGACAGAACATTCTATTTCAAAATGAAAAATATCAGATTGCAGATTTCTGTAAATTCTAGACAATGAGAATAGTAATGAGATAAATGAGAAGAAAGGAGTGAAAGGGAAATAAATTAATCTCTTAAAACTTTATGATTCAATGACTTGCATGTAATTTTTCTGGTTTTACCAAAACTTTTACTGGAAAAGTTTAAGGAATTTCGTGAAGATGTTACAAAACCTGTACTGCACTTCTTCAACTAGGAAGGCTTCCTGCAATATAGAGTTTAGGAAGAACATGCCTACAGGAAAATCAGAGCAGCATCCAAGAATTCTGCTTTTGAAACTCAGCTTTGGGGACTCCCTCCAAAGTCCCCTTGTGAGCACAGGAGATGCTCTAGCAGAAGCATTGCCTCACTTGGAACAACCTCACACAAGATGTAAGTTTCCCTTGGTCACTTTCACATCTCTCCATTTCCAGAGACAATGGTCAGGGTCCCTATGAGAGCAGTAAAAAGCGCATTGGAAGCAGTAGGACTGCCCACCTCCAGGCTGGATTGAAGGCCAGGGAGAGGCAGCAGTCCTGTGCGTTATCACTGCTCAGCATAGTGATCATCATAGTGACCACCACTACCCCATCTTCACTGCAGCTCCACCCATCCTTTGTAATGGCACAAAAGGCTATCAGTCTTTCTTCTAGTCAACAAAGTGATCAAAGTATCCTTAGGCCACAGAGCCCCTGAAACTCCTGGATACAAAGATCACAAAAGTATGTTGTGCAGGCTGTATCCTGTTAACAACCCACAGGGATGGAATCAGACTGATGCATCAAAAATTATTTATTTCCAAGCAAGCAGCTCTGTGTGGTAGGACAAAATGTTCTGAGGATCATCTCACATTCACATAACTGAGACTTGGCACACAGGATCAACAGTTGCCATTTCCTACTGCTGCCCTATAAACATGCTGTCACACTGCTGACTTTTCCTCCTCTCACACTCACACTTGCAAGTAGACATGTTGCTCTTCTTTGCTTTCTCCTGACCAATCTTCTGGGCTGGCTCACCCACACGGCTTCTGAAACAGGGAGAGTAAATGACATCAGCTCAGAGTAACTGCAGCTGGAAGGAAAGGTGTTACCTTACCCGAGGATTAATGCAGTACTGCAAAGATTCTATGGAAACTGTCATAATTTTAGGTGGTGACAGCATGGCCTCCATATTGTTCTAAGTAAGAACAGGCCCCAGCTGTTCTGAAAAAGGATAAAACCTAGAAATATGGTTACATTCATTCATGAAAACATCTTCTGAAAACTTAACACCATTAAATCAATAATAATAAAATAAGCCTTGGTAATTCTGTATAAGCTAAGCCAGACAGAAAGATTCTGAGAGGATTTTCACTGTTTGTAGTCTCATAAATTGTTACTTCCTAGGAATAATATTATAAATACAGCAAAAAAATCTTGAAGAAGGAGGTTTATAATGTCCCCATAAACCTGTAAAATAACAATGCAAGTGCAGAAGCTTTTCTTTCTTTTCTTAAAGTGTATCACAGGATGCTGATGTGTAGACTGGAACTATGCTCTCCGGAATAAATCTCTGGAACTACCTCTGGATCTATCTACTTATGCCATATTACATCCATTACAGCAGCATTTGAACACCTTCCAACTACTTGCAGTACAAATAATAATCTCTGTCTCCTTTTTCACAATAGGCCAGTGCTCATATTTGTGGTTGGTTTGTGTATCTGGGTCTGTGTAGTGTGTATGGCAGCTTGATGCTGTTTCTGCGTAAACCTACAAGTATAATAAGAAATAACAGAAGTGAAGCAAGACGTTTGTTTTGTAAGACTGTGTGTACATCCAAGCCTGGGAAATCGAATGGGCAAGTATTACATTTGCTTTTTAAACCAAGTATTATTATTTAGCACACCCACATGTCTCTCATTTTGTAGAGGCAGATTATCATCTCTACTGCTGAAGATTTCTTGTCACACTGGTTCAATCCCATGTGCATCTCCTTTCTTCTAAGATAAGCCCTCCATGAAATACTGGTAGTGATATTTTGATTTTCACAGTCATTTAATAAAAAGTACTTCATTATTCATTCCATACGACTCTCTCTGGAAATAGCAAACTCTCTTTTAACACGGAGATGCTTCAGCAGTAAATCATAGGATACCAAACAGGGAAGATAAAACTTGTGAAGAACTTTTTAATTAAGAGAATGGATGAACAATCCATAATTAATTATTTGGGAATTAATGCCACCTCAATTTATCATCAAACGTTTGCAAAGGCAACACATGCACTTGGATGCCTTTTACAGTCTTTAAAGGCTTTAGGGTAACTACTGAGTGCTGGCCCAATCCAATACAGTATGACAGATATAGTCAGGTCATTAGTTCTTTGTTGACTGTTCTTCAGAAATTGTATGAAGCATGATGTTAGTAATCATTTAAATGCTCAGTTCTTTGCGGATAAAAGGACCAGGAAATTAAAACTTTGTGCCTATTTATTATTTCAGTGTGACTGGCTGTAAATTGTCATGCAATGATTTGTGTAATCTCTGTAGGTACAATTTGAAAATATTTTGATATTATGAATTCCCTGTGTTTAATTCATGAAGACTGCAATTTCGTTTCACATACAGAGTTTTCCTTCACTCACCATTGGTTGTTTTATCTCTTCATTTTAATTTTGTACTGAAATTCTCAAGGATGGTGATTCAGGGCTAATAGTTGAGCAGGGATGCCATCTTTCTGCCAGCATATGTCTGTTGTGGAGATATTGGGCAGCTATTCACCACTAACTTTGTCACTCATAAAACCACACATGCAGCACATTAGGAGCATTACCAAGGCCCTTCCTCTACCTGGATCACTGTGTGCACCATCACATGCATCACTTCTGGCCATGTGAAGTGATGGGTCTCCTAAGCAACTTCTCATGTACGTCTCAGACCACAGCAACGAGATCCTGAGCATGTCAGCTGCAATAAATACATTTCATTCAAACTCTCATGATGGAAGAACCCATTGAATCTTCAGAAGGGAGAATGTTAGGGAAGAGGCTATGAGCTCCCAGAGCAATTCATCCAGTCCACTTCAGGCTCTCCCCATCTCCAGGCTAACCCCATAAAAGGAGTCAGTATGAAAACCACAGAATGGTTGAACTCTTCTAGGCATTACATGTTTTCTTATTCTATGTTCGCATGGGCATTTCATGGCCCAAAATGTTCATTAACACAATGGTCAGCTGCTTTTCTAAACCCAAATTTCAAGAGAGAAGTAATCAAGCAGGCAATTATTGAGTGGGGATCTAGAGACCATGAGAAGGCAAATAAAAGTTTTAATTGACATGGAAAATTTTGGTCCGAGTATATAGAGAGAGATGAGTCTGGGAAAGGAGGCAGAAAAATAGTTACATGCCAGAACAGAGACCCTGAAAGAAAAGAGGTATGATTACTGCAGAAAGAGGATTCTGGGTGCTCCAAGCCAAGGACAGTTCCAAAGGAGAAAACCGTAATATGTGTTATATATGGAGACATTCTGGTTCTGATTTCTTGTGTGAGCTTACCACAGACAGAACTTTGAGAAAGAGTGAGCAACAGTGTGTGAGGGACACTAAGGGATCATCATTGTTCCTGGCTGGTTCAGGCTTCTAGGCATTTAAGATCTGTTTCTGAGAAAGATGCCAAGGTTTCATAGATCACATTTATCACAGACCAAGGAAACAATACCAGAATTACTCAAGTGGGAGAAAGCTTAAAAGGATCAGCAGCAGCCATCCCAGGACATATATCCAGCTTCTTTAAAAGTTCACATTTTCCATCCTTCAAGGATCCTCAGAATGTCTCAGTGAAATGCAACCCAGATAATGAGACCCAGAAGCAGCAATTAGTGAATTCTCAAAGGAAAATAAATTTCCTTCTAGTATTATAAAACCAGCTTCTGTATAAAGACATTTAACTTAGATATGCCAAAATATTTTGAGAGTTTCCTACACTATTCTGTACCAGTATTTGCCATACCTGGGGCTCTCATGCAACTTTTATTCTGATTGAAAAGAGAAAGATTAAGTGAAGCCTTCAAGGTTTGTGGGAATTTATGCCTCACAGATCAACAGGATCTACATGTTACATGTAGGCCACTCCTTTGGGCTTGCATGCAACTAGGATCTCCTGGAAAAGATCTTTTTTCTGATTTGGGAATTTTTGGTGGAGGAAATCTGAAGGATAGATCCATTTGTCCGGAGTTTCTGTACCGCTGTAAGTGCAAAGGTTCCTGAGGTTTTGCTCTCTACAGATAACCCAATCCCAGAGCACTGGCATAGCCAACTCTAGAACTAGGTATGCTGTTGGAGATCTGCTGTAGTGCAAATCCCATATGTCCAAGCTGCCCTGGTGTTCCTATACACAAAAAAATCAGCAGTATCCCCATAAACAGTGGATCCAAACTGAGTAGACCTCAATAGCAGAGGTCTTCCTGCACATTTACCATGCGATGCACAAACAAATACTTGACATTTCCAAGACTCAGATTTCACCTCTGCTGCCCAGAAGCAGAAATCAGCTTCCCATAGATCACCAATAGTCAGATCCCATGGCTAAGAGCTGAGAATACACTGAAGGCAAGGCCACCGTGACTCACCTTCCTCAGCCCTCACATAAGTTTTCTTTGAGAAAAGTTGTTTCCTTTCTTATGCCCTCCTTTCTAGGAAGACCTTCACTGTTTAGGTCCTCAGGTACTTCTGCACAAGGACAAGCTACACTGAGAGAGCAATAGCCAATGTTTCCATGCAAACAACAACCCAGGAGAGCATTCTCACTGAAATAACATAATGGAAGTAATTATACAGAGGAGCCGAGTCCAATTCATGACTAGAAAAATGAAGTAAAAAAAACTGATGATGTTCAAAATACTTAACTTTTTTTTCCATTAGTCATTCCTACTGCAACAAACATACTATTTGTTCCCCTAATTTTTTTTCTCTATGTTCACCAAAATATTTGTGTCTGGAGCACTGTAGCATCCGTAGCTAAGTCAGTAGAATGACTTGCCAAATACTGTCTGTGGACACATACAAAAGCTGGAATGAAAAACAAAATGTTGATGCTGGCCTATAAACAGGAGTCAGGATTTCAAGGTCAGCAAGAGGTAAGTGGTTTGTTTGCTCTCATGGGGGTAAGTATTAAGCCTCTACAGCTTAGAAGGGAATTAAGCCCAGATGTTTCATTTTCTAAGGAAGTGATGTACTCAGCAAGCTATTCGATAATCAGAGGAGGCACATTCATTTCATTGCCACCTAAAAGAAAGAGAGATGTGTTGTTTTTTGGGAGAACAGCAGCAGATAAAAATCCCTCCGTGCAGCAGTTTCTTCACTTGTTCTTACCTGCTTTTAAATACACTACAGAAGTACCTAAGGTTGTATCTGTGTTTGGTTGAAGGTCACTGGAGGCAGCCAGAGAGCTTAGCTCAGAGGCTAGATATGATCTCTGTCTCCTGGAGATGCAGGTCTTCAATGACTATAAAGGAAGTACAGGCACTACAGCTGGAAAGTTAAAGTTGATAGAATAAACACACATAGCAGTACAAAGGTTTTTCAGGTAACTCTATGGGACACCAACTGCCTTCCTGGTTTGAACAGAAAACCACAGACATGGTTCTTTCAGCTTTGGATCCCACCTTGTGAATTAAGGACTTCAAAGTCATGCACCATCTTCTACTACATCTGTCTTTTTCTCCTCTCCTCCCTGTTAGTCAGCTCCTCAGTCAGCTTCAAGTTTCACAAATCTAATGTTGATCCTTAGAGAGCTACTCTGGAAAACCTCAGGATCATTGATACTAACAAGCCATGTGTAGCTCCTCAGCTACAGGATACTTATGAGCAGTTCAGAAGTCACTCTTACATCAAAGCTGTGCCTCTCAGGGCTGTGCTGGCTCACAGCCAATGGGTTATCTAAATCCTCGGCTGCTAGAAGAAGCTGCTGAGACTGATTTTGCTGGATTATAATCCACCCTTGCATCTAACTCAAGAGCCATTGCCATCTCCTGTCCTTGTGGTCCAGAAGATTATATAGCTCTTGGAGCAGTGTAACAGGCATCTTGTCTTTCTCAGTCTGAGAGCAAGGCAGTTGCAGGGTCAGGCAGCCTCCCCTTATCTGGCGCAGGTGAACATGAGTACACACCCAGTCTGTATTGTTCACTCCTTCCCAGTGCACTTCTAGTATCAGCTCAAAGCCCCTATGACTAAAGCCATTGATAGCCAAGGATATAGATAACACCTCATGAAAGAGCTCCTGTAGCAGGGAGATTGGTCAGCATGCTGTGGTCTCAGGATCTCTGTGCAGCTTTGTGTAGAATTACTATCACCTGCTGTACTGAGCACAGCCATTTACAGTTGTGGAAATTCAAAGGGTAATGGAAACACAATCAGCGAGGCAGTCTGCAATAACAACTCATGGTGAGAGTGAGCTACGGCTCACAAGCAAGCAGCCATCAACAATAGTTGTTGATACAACAGGTAGGCACAAGAAATAACAGAAGAAAGAAAGAAAGAAAAGAGGAAAGATGGAGGGCAAACAAACAAACAAAAACAAACAAAAAAAAACCCTGACCAATTCTGCATTAANGAAAAGAGGAAAGATGGAGGGCAATGCTAAGAAATCAAGCATTTAGAAGACCTGACGAAATAAGTAACGGTGACTTTAATTGGATTCAAGGTGTTATTCAACTCTTCTGTGACTATCCTCCGGTCAAGCAAAGGCTGATTTCTAAGGTTATGCAGAAGTTAACACTTGCACAACAATGGACAAAACTGATCCCAAGCCACAGGACTTGTACAAACACTTTCCACACATATTCACTTTGGCAGAATCTGCTTATCCATGCCTCTCAGGCAGTTAATGATATTTCAAAAACCAATAAAGACATTCAGTGCACAAATAAAACAAATAAAAACTTATAAATTATTTTAAGAAGCCAGTTGTATCCCTAATATGCCATGTTTGTCAAAGCAAAGGGGAAAAACAAACAAACAAACAAAAACAAACAAAAAACCCCCTGACCAATGTTGCATTACAATGCTGAATGTTATAAAGTCATTATTGGTTATAAGTAATTTGAAAATTCCTTACAACAATAACAGACAACTCAGTAGCTTAAATATTAGTCCAGGGAATTAACCTGTATGAGTTTTGTGGACTAAATTCTAGTAATTAGGGGGAATTTCAGTATGTGTGCATCCTTTATGCATTTGGAAACCTTTTTAGAGTTTGTAATGTTACAAAAACTGAAGAAGGAGTGGAATAATGAAGATAGGTACAGTGCAGTTTAATTCAGCACTCTTTCTTGGGGCTATATTCAGTCAGGAGAAGCTGATAACAAACACTTTGTATGCAGTAACACTTAAGCCAGGAGAATTGCTGAAGGGGTGGAAGCTATTCAGCCTAGACAGAACAACAGGATTTACCAGGAGATCCAGTCTCACACTGCCTTGGTCACAGACATTTGGTTACACAACTCTTGCCTGATCCAAGGCAGAGTCTTTCTGGAGGAAAAGGAATCAAAACCTGGCCACATCTTCTGATGTCTTTATAGTCTTCAGTCTTACCATGACTTTTTCATGTCACCTGCTGACTGCCTGAAGTTTCACGTTACCTGCTGTCTGCCTGAATGTAAAGCATTTCTGGCATTATTAATGTTTTCTCAGTTAAAATAATGACAAATGTGAAACAATTACATATTTTTCATATGAAAGACACAATGCCATGTGTATTTCTTAATAAAAATTGCTAAAGGCTCTTGTTGTATAATAATGCCAAAATAACAATGACACATGAAATAAGTCCAATTACTAAAGACGAAAAGAATACAATTCAAAGAAAGATAAAAAATGTAAGATTATAACGTTTTATTGTGTGTACATACTGAACACAATTACCATATAAAATTCTTATCAAAATCATTTTAAGCTGCTATGCCATATGTTCCAGTGTTAAGTGTCCAGGAATGGAAATTTAGGAGTTAGCTGAATATTCAGTTTTCTTTTGCTTTTCAGACTCGGGAAATCTGCATGGTTCAAGATTCTTTTTTTAGCTTTCAAGAAAACGGTAGACTTTATGCCATCTGAAAGGTGAGAGGAGATATAGTATATTTTAGCAAGCCACAGATACACGAGGCAAGCCTATTTGGCAGATCTTTACTCCTCCAGAGCAAGCAGTTCAGACTCCTTTGTGCCGCTGTTTCAGACAGAAGGCTCTGCTTTACCATTTACAATGCTGCCATCTATTGACGTCCGTGCTTCTAGCTCATGATCCGTGGCAGTATTTTCCTTTAGCAACTTTTTGCACTTGTATTTGCACTTGTATTTTTTTTCGACGAGGTTTATCTGGCTAAACATACACTCCTGCAATAACAGCGCCATGTGAGATTTGCCTTAGGCTTCCTTGAAAATCAGTGGAAGAAAAAAGCACTTCTGGGGTGTGATACACTTCTACCCAAAGTAGATAACCAACATATACCAGATGAACAGCACCCAAAATGCATTACTGTGCTTTGCCCGTGGCTATAATGGTATCTGAAGAGTGACTAGCTCAGGTGTAGAGATCACTGTCGGACTGTAAGTGAGCACAGAAAGACAGCAAAAGCAATATTACCTGTCCCAGCGGGGGAAATTTTTAGAGGTGTTTCTGATATTTAATTCATTAATATGTATCCATGTACAGTGAGACCACAGGAACCACAGAAGAGATATATAAGCTACATCTAACTCTGGGTAAAAGTATTGGCATTTGGTCTAGAAGTCTAGCTCCACTATATTTTCTTTGGCAGTAAAATTGTCTTAAAGATGTTTTACCTCTCCCCAATTTTGCCTCTGGTAGCATATGCCTCAGAAAGCCAAAGATAAGAGAAGTTTCACATGTAGTTTCCCACACACTAACACAGCCACACACCTTTCCCCATCCTTGACACGCCCAAAAGGAGTATCTTTTCCTGTAAATTTTATTAATTGTATATTCACATTATACAGGAGCTAGACCTAAGAAGGATTTGTTTTAATCTGAATTTAAAAAATTATATAAAATATATATAAAATATATATAAAATATATATATTATATAAAATCTGTTACAAATAATGGAAAATATGATTTTGTCTTAGTAAAGAACAAGTGGAGTCAATAATTGCAGCACCTTGGACAATCTGCAGTTCTAAATGTGACTTATTTTGAATTATATTGAACTCACTTCAATAACACAATCTTTGCAATCTACATACAAATTTGCATAAATTGTGCAGAACTACACACTTGGGTGTGACAGATGTATGATTCTTGAACAGTGGAACAAGAAAAATAGGTTACTGCCTACTTTGCAACTTCCAGTCATTTCCACTGTGTGCTGGAAACCGCCTCCCCTTCATGTCTGATGGCCAGAATGCTTTTTCAGCTTATGTAAGTGTGCTGCAGATTTAAACTTTCTACACCTTTTTTTTTTTTTACAAACCTCCAGTCATTAAACTCATAGCTTCCTAAAGAATAAGTTAACGAAATTAATTGGCTAATTAATTAATCTGAGTAGCTGACAAATGTTTTCAAAGATTTAACAACTGAAAATGCTGTTTCTTATGAAGAAATGTCCGTAGTCTAATAGGTAGTCTCATCCAACATTTTGTTTTCTTGCCAGGAAACATTTCCCAGCCAAGAGTGTCCTTATTTTTAGCCTATTAGAGAAACACTGAAAACTGCAAAGAATACAGTCATGGAAGAAAGTAGTTCAAGAGGGACGTGCTGCATTCTGGGACACCATTGACAAAACTGCTCAATAAAACCAAGGCTCCCCTGTGATGTTTCTGGCCCTCAGCCTGTGAGAGATCTCATGCTGGAATCAATAGGAACTGTGGTTTCATCACCAAATCATTAGTTTTGAGAAATAATTTGTGGGGGTATTCACTTCATTCTAGACTCAGTTTATATTTTTTATGTGTCATGGGTGTAGAAAACATGTATTTACTAATCAAAAATTAATGTGAGACTTTCTCTACTGTTGGGTTGTGGGAGGCACCATGCAAGGGGGTTTCCTTTAAAAGCAAGCCTTGCCAGGATGCTCCTTCTCCTCTGATAAGATAGATTTTAAACTCATTAAATATCTACATGGTCTTTCAAGGGAAATACAGCTCATACAGCAGCAGATATCTTGAGAAGTGAAAGATTCAGAAGTCATCCAAGGAAAGTGATCAGGTGAAACACAGAGGAAGAAATTCGTTTGCAGCAGACAAGAAGTATTGATTTCACTGTTTGAAAAAAATGTATATAATCAAAAGTTTATTTAATGTGATATTTCTGGAGATCCCATAATATGACTTTTTCTGTGCTTCCACACAATAACTGGGCAAGTGCAAATATGCATAAGGCAGATAGAAAGAAATAAGCAAGAAACAGGAGAATGTACATTTTATAAGTAAGAATGCTCAAAAAAGTAGCATTTCAAACTGAAATATTACAAAACATTACAATACTAATTGCATTTTCAAAATCTACATAGCACCAACAGTACGACACTACTTGAAGTCTTTGCCTGAGACTGATAAGCTTAACAAAATCAACACATATGCCATACCTTTGTGCAGGTTGCCTGGATGCCTTTCTCCCATACAAAGTGCAGCAGTTCAGCAACAAAGCATGCCTTGATTTCAATATATATGTAACATAATCACCTCTCAACATAATTTACTCCAACTAAAGATCTGGCAGTCTATCACCACTTTGTCTGAGAGTGGCCCATGTCAGTGTCATTAGGAACAAACAGGACAAGCATACAGCAGCTCCTTCTTAGTGCACCAGGACTTCTTAAGCCAGAACTGTGTCTTGGTGACTAATAGATATCACTTATGATTTGCCTGATTCCTTTCTTAACCTACTGACTGTCCAAGGTAACCTTGATGTGCCGCTGTCCACAGCCTTCAGCCATCAGCGTGCCATGTGTAAAAGCAGATACCAATGTGTGAGCATAAAGCAACCCAAACCTGCCTCTAGGAATACACAGATCAACGCAAGAAAAGCATCTCTGAGTGCATGGGGTGCCCATCAGACAAAGCAGGCTGGTAATTGTATAAAACAATTCTTTCTTGGAAACAGAGGCAGAGTTTTTTGGCCATACACAGGGAAATCCTTCCTAGGAGTTTTTTGGCCATACACACGGAAATCACATAACACTTGGGATGCAGGACCTGAATGGGACTACAATTAAAATCCACTGCAGTATCTAGACTTCTCAGTGGAAGAAAATACATAGATGATGAAGAAGCCACTAGCATTTTAGAAGCAGTAACTTAGTGCTCTTAATATGCTGAAAATATATTTACATTCTACAATTTTTACCCCTTTAAAGAAGATCTTGTGAACTATTAAATGTGATGCACATACCAGGAAAATTAGTAGAAATTAATTTTTAAAAATAACTTTAGTAAATATATGGGAAATAAATGTAGAAGTCTGCTATATGAATGAGATTCAATATAAAATTTTGTTTCACAATGGGCTTTTTAATTAAAGCAGGTAACAAAGGGAAGTTGTCTCAATATGATCTGCTGAAATTTTCAGCAGGCAAGCAGCTAGAGCAATAAGCACACCAGGAGAGCTGAAAAAGAGGAATAATCAGTGGATTTCTTGTAGGGGAAGTATTAATTAAAAGCACAGAAAGTAGAGAAGAGAAATAGCCTTAGGGGAGAGAAGCGCTAGGTGAGCCCTTCTTGCCAGGATTAGTAGCACGAGCCCTACTTATGTGTTACAGCCGATCCATGGGTTGTCCAGAGAAAGGGACAGACAATGGGGTGGCACGGTCTGTTGAGGGTACTGGGCTATTCAGTATGGTACAGCTGAGGGATTTATTGACCATGAAGAAACACATAACATTATGGCACCAGGTAATAGCTGACAAATTTAATACTGACAGTATAAAAGGCTACACATGGGAAAATGCAATTCCTGCTCTGCTGGCTATGACAGATCCGAAAGGGGCTGCTCATTCACAGTCCAGTAAAAATACTGGCTCAGTACAGAACCTGAATAGAAAATTAAAATATTAACTATGGAAAAAATAATAACCAGAGGGTAAAGTATGGCAGTGCCACACCACCACCACCGCAGGGCACACAGGTTTTGAGTAATGCTTCAGGCTTGGTGAGCACCTTTTGTGCTCTGTGACTGGAGACGGTGACCAGGGGTCAGGTGGGACAGCAGGAACTCAGAATTTGCCAGAGAAGGGCAGTGAAGCTGGTGAAGGGTCTGGAGCACAAGGCCTGTGAGGAGCAGCTGAGGGAGCGGGGGTGTTTAGCCTGGATAAAAGGAGGCTCAGGAGAGACCTTAGCACTTCCTACAACTCCCTGGAAGGAGGCTTGGTCTCTATTCGCGGGTAACAAGTGACAGGACGAGAAGAGATGATGTTAAGCTGTGCCAGGGGACGTTTATATTGGACATTAGGAAGAAGTTTTTTGCAGAAAGGTTGATTAGACATTGGAATAAACTGCCCAGGGAGGTGGTTAAGGAAAGACTGGACGTGGCACTCAGTGCCATGGTTTAGTTGACAAGGTGGTGTTCTGTTATAGGTCGAACTCGATGATGTCCCAGGTCTTTCCCAAACCAACTGATCCAGTGTTTCTGAGAGCTCCCAGCGCCATCCCCGTGAGGGGCCGGCGGCTCCATGGGGCGGCTGCGGGGAGCGGGACCCCGGCGGCGCCTCCCGACAACACCACGAGATGGCGCCGCGGGCCCGGTGAGCGCCGGGCGGAAGCGGCGGGGGAAGCCGAGCTCGGCCCCGCCGGAACGGAGCGAGGCAGCGCTGGAGGCGGCCTTGCGCGGCTCTCCTCGCCCGCCGGAGCCCCAGGCTGCGCGGGTGGGTGCGGGGATGGCGCTGCCCCCGCGCAGGCTACGGCCCGGGCTGAGGGCGGTGGCAGCCGGGGCGAAACGGCGGCGGGAGCGGGAAAGCGAAGGGCTCGGGAGGGAGAGGTGGGAGCCCGGGCGCCTGGCGGGCCAAGGGGCGTGATTGTGGCACCTCGCGGTGGTTTTGGTACCGGTACGGGCGCGGGGCTTTGCCGTTTCTCTACGACTTATCGACCCGGGGTCTGAGGCGGCGATGAGCAAGCTCGGGCGAGAGCGGCGCTGGGGCAGCCGGGGCACGAGGCCTGTGTGCTCCTGCCGGCCCTTGGATGTAACTGGGTGCCCTGTTTGCAAAGGCGTGAGCTGCTCATCGCTCCTGCGAGTCTTTCAGTCACTTGCCGGAGTCTCGGTGTGACATCTGTGAGACGAGGAAATTACTTATGTCTTCAAAAGCTGTACTGGAGGAAGTTCCATCCTGTTCCTTGCTTATGACTAAATTGACTAGTTATATATGAAACATAAGGTAATTGGGCTACTGATAATTGTACAACTTGTAGCGCTTGATTTCTTCCCTCTGATTTTTTGCTGAAGTAGCTTTTGGGTTTATGTCCTGGAGCTCAGAGAATAAAGGCTCTCTTTTGGGGAGCCACAGTGGATTACATTGCCTCGGCTTTTGATAAGGCCAGAAGATGTGTAATACACATCCTAAAGTTTGAGAACATTATTTTGTGTTATGCTAATTTGTTTCCCTTCCATCCACAGGAGTTGCTGCTGTTGTTTTAAGGACATTGATGTGAACATCATAGTAATAGGTGGGTCTTCATAGCGCTCCTGTTGGGATGAGAAAGCAGCTGTAACTGTATTCTAAACGCTGGACAAGTCTTGTATTTACGGCCATTTGCAAACCAGAATGCAGTGTACAGTGTTGGGGATTTTTACCTCTTCTTTAGAAGAGAAATAACTTTTTCTGCCAACGGTCCCAGCAATCACAGGCTTGTGTTTCTGCGTGACTGTAACTAGGGCACTTCAGTATTAAAGTTAACGTCACAGCAATGCATAGTGTTAATCTGAAGCACAGAATGTCAGACCACTTTTCAGACATTTCCCTCTTCTGGTGATAATTCTGCATCAGAGTAAGCATCAGAAGTATAAAATGAAATAGTGGTTATTTATGGGAGGATGCACACTATTGATTTGTTATGTTCACATTTTTTTTAGCTAGTATGTACTGAGTTCAAAATATGCAGCACAAAATTAAGTTTAATCCCTTGAACTGTGAAACTTATTGCCACGGGATTTGTTGGAAACACCTACTACTTATGGGGGTTTTGGCTTTAAATGCCAAAGCCATTTTGGAGATGAAAAAAAAAAGTGTCTGAACTACTGCTTGCTGAAATCAAGGGAAATGTACCTGGAAAAATAATTCCTTTACGAATATGTTAGTGTCACATTTTACTGAGTATCTCCTACTAACCATTGTCAGAAACTGGATGCTGAGTTAGGGCAACTCTGGCCTCAGTGAAGACACTTTTCACAGCAGGTACAAAAGCAGCAGTAGGCAGAGGGCCTGGTGAGCTGTCTGTTGTTAGGGGCATTTCCAATTCAAATATAGTTGGCTTCTTCATGAAAGCTTTGTATAACTGTGTTTTGTTGAAACCTGCTGAATTTACTGAAATTCCACCTCCTTTTAATGACATATGATGGTTTTACCATAATATCATGCAGTAGGTCAGTTAATCTTGTGTCGATGGGTGTGGTGAATAGCGGAACTCTTCCTGATCCTGCACTGCACTTGGAGTTGTCCCTGTTTCCTCCACATGGCCCCGCTGTATCCCACACACCACTAGTCCCAGAGGGGTCCCAGAGTGGGATTTACTTCCCAGGTTATAAACCCCAGTGCATTGAGGTTGTGTCTATGGTATGACAGACATTGTCTCAATTTTGCGAACTTCAGGGGAATTAAATGCTGTCATTGCTTTGATCAGATTTATTTCTTTTCACTAATGCTCACCTGCCTCAAGCTGGTAAGGGGGACAGATGTTTTGATGAAAGAGAGTACATCTCTTGTTCAGTATCAGCAGAGAAATATTTTAAAATTGGGAAAAGGAAGTAGAAAAAAATTCCAACATTAATGATCAGTGTAAGCAAACAAATCTCTTTCCCATTTTAAATTGTACATTGGCTCATGAGTTTCATATGTTCAGTTAGTTCCATATTTTATTTCTTACAGTGTATATTATAGAAACAGAACTATTACATTTATTTTCTGCTGCTTTTCATGTTTCATATTTTATGTAGTTGGTTTTGGAGGAGTAATTCAACTGAAAATAAACTCATTTTTTAATTTATTGTCCTAGCTTGCAGCATTTTTATGCTCTGCTTTATATTTGTAGTCTTAATGTTTTGTAAATAATTTATGAAAGTAATTCAAGTCTCTGTGTTTTGCAAAAAAGGTTTTTCATATTTGGTAAACTAATATAGTTGGATGGTTTTGCCAGGATTTTTCTCCTCCTTCCCTTTCAGAAAGCATATGTACATTTGTGTGTTAATAATAAAGTATAAGATTTTACCAATTACTGCTTTAAAGAATTATTTACACTGAGATCAGTCCTGATTTCTGTTTATTATGAAGCTGTTTTTGTCATGTAGGAATTAGAGTGAACATGAAAATTAAACACACCTACTTCTCTGAAGTGGAAAATGAAAGAATTGGCTATCATGGGCTTAGGTTTTTTAAGTATGAGAAAAATATATTATGTCAACTTTGACAATATCCAGATGTATCTGGGAAGAAGACAAAAAGTATATGTGTACATCATGAGAGTGGAGATTAAAGTTTTGAAGAAAGCAATGGTTGAAAATGAGATGTTTGAGTGGTTGGAAAAGAGGGATGGCACAGCAGTCTTTATGTATGCGTGGGTTTTGAGTGTTACAAGTCACTGCAGTGTTTTGCAGTGATCTCAGTGCTGGGTTTCCTTCTTCCCCCAAGTAGGCAGGAGAGAATCCAGTGACTCCCATGCTTTAGTTGCCTAATGCCTGAATCTGCAGCCTTTGCTGGCATGAGTTGTTCCATCAGCTGCAATGGGACTGCTCTTGTATGTAGAGCTGCTTGCAGACAGGTCTGTGTTACCAGGGGTTTATGGCTTTGAGCTTAGTATGGGCTTTGGAAAGGACAGTCATTTGCTTTTGTGGTTGCTGCATGATTTGCATTTTGTTTGACCATTCCATTCCCCTTTCGTGCAGTATGGCTTAAGTGACAAAAAGTTGCTCTTTAATCAGTATTGTTAAATATGAGGCAGAATACAACTGGTCTAAGTACTGTATTCATATGCATTTTGAAAAACCCTGGCTTTATCTTGGTATAAATCTACAGCAGTTTTAAGTGCTGTCTTGGCTATATTCCAGTGTTTCTGGGAATAGCATTTGACCATATCTTAAGAGTAGCAATTGGTAGTTTAGTGTACTTATTTCTGTTACCTTTCATTGGCACCTGAAATAAAAGTTCAGGCTGAGTGTGAGAATGTCAGGAGCTATATGTCAATGAAGCAGCTGACCTATTAGTGTAATACAATAATTGTATTAAGATATATTAAGAAATATTAAGAATATTTCTTAGTGATACATACCAGTAAACCACCTTGGAAATGTTGGTAATTTTAAATCCTGCCTGGTGGTTATAGAGCTCTTGTTCTCCCTTTCTACCCCCACAACCATTATTATTTTTTTTTTCCCTGTCCAGTTGCCCCTCTTCCTTATGCCTTTTCCTCACATTTAAAACATGTGGTTGCAATATTTTCTTCATGGGAGGTAAGATCAGATGCTGGGGAAAAAAAAAAAAAAAAAAAAAAAAAAAAAAAAAAAAAAAGAAGAAGCAAAGAGAAAGAAGGGACTGCATGTGATCAAAAGCACACCACAGGTTAAAGAGAAACCCCACTGCATGAGTGGAATCAGGATGGGTTGAATCATTTTATAGCAATTGCTTTTTTATACAAGTTCTTGTACAGACACAGCTAAAAAGTGAGAACAGTTTGTTTTCTTTAAATTTACGGTTTTTGTTTGGCATTAATTTGGAGAATAAAGGTTATGGAAGCATGAAGAAAGAGAAGAGCAGTGGGAAAAATGCTCAGTTCCAGCATTTCAACCTGCATTTTGTGGAGGGTTCCCTTTTAAGTTTCTTACTGAAGTGGGGAATTTTAAGGAATGGGATTTTTACTGCTGCCGATCAAAATCTATCAGTAAGAAACTTGCCGCAACAGAGAAGAGATGCTTAACAGCTGTAGGTCATAGTACTCAAATATAACAAAAAATATATTTAGTGCCTTGTGACCACCTTAATACATCCATTTTTATGAATTAAAAAGCTACTCTTTTCTTTTCTAGTTCACCTTGATCCTCACCAGACAAACTCCACAAGAGATGGTAAGAGGTCTTCACAGGTTTCTATGTGATAGCTTAGTCACATTTTATGTATAAAATGCATATAAACACTTTTATTGAACTGTGAGTGCAGACATGTAAAAATTAGATGTTAAATTGATTTGAAAATAGAATTCAGATTACAACAATGAGTGATTTGTCTACTCCTGGGAAGACTCCAGAGAAATAACAGGAGAATAACAGAGGACTCTGGTCATTTGCCTTAGATTTATAGCTTTTGTTTCCTGGAGGAAATCTCTTATTTCCATTTATTCCACAGCTGAAAAAGCACAGACACAGAATTAACTGAGACTAAAAGTGTTCCTTTCCCTTTTCCACCCAAATGTAAAATATTTCTGTAATTTCTTTTTTAACAAATGTATTTTTAAAATTCAAATGTAAGAGTGGTTTTCAAGGGTCGCTTTCAACAAAAAAACCCTCAGAAAAAAATTGGACAAGCACCAGCATCACAGTTCTGTCTGCATGAACTGGCTTTTTGTCTTCTTTTCCCCTAAATTAACAACTGGAACTAGTCAGCCAGACAAATCAACCAACTTGATTCCAGAGCTTTCAGTCAAGTCATCAAGTTCCTTTTTAGAAACATTTTGTATGAACTGGAGATAATTTTTGAGCTTTAAAAGAATATATTGTCTTTTTTGCAGATGTATAGAATGTAGGAGATACTTGCTTTTGTCATGTTTCATGGTCTTTCAAAACTGGATTTTAAAGTATTTTAATATTTAAGGAAAAAATAGGCAAAATGTTTTAAAAGTAAATTGTTAATGTATCAGATTTGATAGTAGAACATTCTCATCTGTCTGCTGAAGGATGAGGAGTCAGTGTGACATTCTTAAGCAAAGGGAAACAGTAAATAAAATATTGTTCATCCTAGCTGTTAGGTAGTTGGATGATTAAGGATGAAGAAATTCCATATGGAAGGCAGATGCTTTCCTTCTACCCACTCATCCTGGGAATGATGCATTTGGGGAACTTCAAATGCATATGGTCTTGTAGCAGTGCAGTGTTAGACCAAGAGGAGAGTAGCAGTGAAGTTTCATCTCCATGAATTCTTTCTTTTGAGGAAAGATAAGTTGTCTGCACTTTTAAATCACATAGCTGAGCAACACAGCTCTCCACAAACAGGCTGCAGTTTTTGATTTAAGGAACCTTAAGGAAGTTTGTCATGTTTTTCTTTATGTACTCTGTTAGCTGAAGGTATTTTGTTTGTGAGAGCACTTAGCAATGACCTTAAAAAGATGTAGCATTGATCTCTTATGGAATAATGGGCTCAATTTTCCAGAAAGAAGTGTAGCATGAAAGTTGCAATTATTGTTCCAAACTCACTAGCATTGGCATTATTGTGTGAGAACCAGAGGGTGGAAACAAATAGAAGTAAACTAAATTAACCTCTGTGGATAGTGTTAAATAGAAAATATTTTTTATGTTCAAGTTTTCTGTTTTGCCTTGGGATTTCTCTTCCCCAAAGACTCTTCTTTTAAGGTACCAAATGGTGCCAGCACAGATAAGAAAACAGACTTAAAGATTTTTGTCCTGTATGCCCTGCAAAAATAAAAAACAACCAATCAAAAAAAAAAATAAAAAAATAAAACAACCAACCCCAAACCTTAATAAAGGATTGTAAATGTCACATTCATTCATCTCTGAAAACCTCAGCTAGTTTTGCCATAGTTTTGAGTGTTTGCCAGAACATGACTTAATTAAAATTTTCCTATTTAAGGTAGAGGCATTCTGTTTTACTTCAGATAAAAGATCTTCTATGGAAATAAGGACATGAGGGAAAGGGAGAAAATATTTGCTATTTAGTTTACTTGTTCTAGGCTCTAATCTACTTTATGGCTTTTTTTTTAAGATCCTCTATTATCCTGCTTTTTGAGAGTAAGATGATGGGGGAGACAAAATGGAGCTTAAGGCTGCAGGGACTGTGGGGCTTTGTAGTTGCTGCTGAAATCTGAACAGCATGAAACTTCTTTAAGGAAAATTAAGATTAGCTGGAAGACAGGAGAAGGTGTGTTACACTATGTTTCTTACTATAGAATTGTTTTTCTCTGTACTTTATCAGTTGCACTTTATTGCCTCTTTTCATGTTTTGGTTGGTGATGGATACAAAAGGGAGATTTACTGGCAGCTTGCATTTGGCTAAATACAGTCTTGTTTTTGACTGTGGCCATGGTGGATATATGAACTTGTCTGAGTTGCTGTTTGACCTTTTCTGAGAAACTTTGGCAGGCAGATGGAGGAAATACATTACTGGAGGAAATATGTTACTCAATGAAATGAATGCATTTGTTTAATGCAGAGGAATTTTAATCTCTTGTGTTTTCTGAATGTGTATTTGGAAATCAGGTATAGGTTGTAATAGCTACACCTTGGAATGATTCAGTTCTTACAACTCATGTGACTGTCTAAGGAATTGTGGATTATATCCACACAGCATATTTCCTGAAAAGAACTGATTCCCAGTGTCGTAGCATGAACATTTTGAAAATACCTTCTGGACACTACAGCTTCTCTGTTTCTAGTTCTTAGTGGTAGTTGTGTTGATGCCAAAACGGTCTCTTGTAGGAGTGATGAGGTGTGGTGCAAGTGCACTGTGCTCATACATGTTGGTTTTCAAATCTCCATGTTCTATCATAGCTAAAGGATGACTAAAGATTAAAAGGCAGCGTTGTGCTTGCATTTAGTTGTTCCCCTCAATTGCTCTTTGCTTCTATCTTTATAACTTCTTTTTGGGGGGGAGGATTAGAGCTGTGGTATGTGGTTGATTTTTCTGTGTTCTTTCCCTCTGCCCTTGTGTTTTGGCCACAGGAGGACACGGAGCCGTGGTACTGTCAGCAGGTGTACGCGAGGTATTGGAGGCACTATGACTTAGCCATGCGCTGGATGCGCAGGCACCAGAGAGCCTACAGGAAAGCCATGGAGTCCTTCTACCGCCTGCCATGGCAGCCCTGGCATCCTCCTGCAGCCTCTCTAGGCAGCCACTACCCAGATTGGGATGGCAGTGAGCTCCCACATACCCAAAACTATTTTTCCAGCTGTAGACCAGATGTCAGAGTTCCGTATCGTGGCGGAGCTCAGCAGTACGCAGATGCCTACCAGGAGAGGGAGGATGCTGATGAGGACTCTGAAATGGAAGAGGATGCTGAAAGGGACTCGGAAATGGAGGAAGACTCTGAGTCTGAAGGGGAGATAGAATATGACTTGAGTAACATGGAGATCACAGAGGAGCTTCGCCAGTTCTTTGCAGAGACAGAGAGGCACCGAGAAGAGCTGCGTAAGTCCGTGCTTGTTCTGTGTTTTGTGGTATTTGGTGGCCATAATACTGAGTGCTGGATGGCTTCAACATTTACAGGTTTTGTAAGAATTCACATATATAGGCACTGCAAGTGAGCAAGCCAGCCGACTGAAATAGGCGGAACTGATGGGTGCGCTTAAGTACCGCTCATTCGAAATAAGTTTCAGAAAATGTTTGAAAGTTTTTGGTGAGAGAGAGAGAAAGAGAAAATTATGACTGCAGAGAGAACAATAACACTTCTGTCCAGAAAACAATATTAATATTAATCTTCAGTGCTGAGAAAAAAATCTCCAGAATTTTTATGGTTAAATCTAGTTAATGTGCTGTATGTCCGAGGGGGGAATGTCCACAGGAAATGCTTGACTCCATCACTGAAGCATGGAGTAAGCCTTAATGTATTTTATAACATGGAGCAGCCATTTTGTTTGTTGTTCTGTGGTTAAGCTGACAGTAAAATTTCATGACCCTTTTCTTCTCCCCTTGCATTATCATCATTCTGTACTATACCACAGGTTTCTCTTTGTTTTGCATCTTGATCTGGACCCAAGTCCTTTGGTAGGGAATGTTATGAATAAAAACTGGGCAGGAGATTCGCTCCTTTTAATGCCTTTATTAAGAAGATTCAGCTCTGGGTAGGTGCAGGTGCGTAGGTTGGATTCCACCTCTGCTCCCAGTTATGCTAGCTCAGCAAAGGAGGAAGTTCCAGTCCTGCTGATGAGCATGGCTGCGGCCTCCCATCCTCACGAAAGTCCCCCTGGGATGACTTCTTTTTATGCTTGTGGCCCCTCTCTTCTCACGTTTCCCAGGTTACAGAAATATTTTTTTTAAAGCTTTAATCAATAGCCCCGCTTCTTCTTGAGTAGGGCGCACTGTTACTTTTTTTAAATAATATGTAGTTTCGGGATTTTAAGTAATTTTTCCTTCTTAGTGGCTATTTAATGTCCCCGCGTTTCTTTATTTGCATATGCTGCGCGTTCAGCCTTTGATTGTGAAATCAGTTTCTCTCTTGTGCACCTGCTCCTGGTCTTCTGCGCCGCCCTGCCTCTCTCGGGTTTTTCCAGCTGCACCGCCGCTGCACGCAGTCCTTCCGATCTCCACCGGACCCCGGCCGTGCCGCCGCTTTTGTCCCTCGCTCCCGCGCTTTGCCGTCTCTCTGTCCATCCGCGCTGCGCCGGTCCCTCGCGGCCGCTCCGCCACACGGTGCGCTGAGCAGCGCCACGCGGCTCCTCTCGCCGTCCCAGCCGTGCTGCCGCCGCCAGGTGCCACGGGGCTGTATCACTTCTCGCTGTCTCCCGCCGCCTCCAAGGGACCCGGCAGCACCCCGGCTGCCGGAGGGAGCCGGCTCCACAGCTTCCCGCCAGTGGGCGGCGGGGGGAAGGGGTCGGAAAAAGCCGCGAATTTAGAATTCTCCACTGCCGCTGCTGCCCCGGCTCCACTGCAGCTGCGGCCGGCCCCACCGGCCCTGCTCGGGAGCCTGCCGGCCCGGCACAGCAGCCCCGGCCCGACTCTGATTCTCCTGGCTTTTGGGGGTTTTAGCAGCTGCTTCAGACTAAAATTTCCCCACCCATGTTGTTTATCTCAGACAGCAGTGTTTGCAGGGCAGAAAAAGGGGTGAGCTGTACACAAAAAAACTGGCATAAAGAATAGTAACAAATACAGGTTAATTAGCTGGGGGGGGGAGAAACCTCAGAAACTTATTTATCACAGAAATGTAACCCAAAGTCTTCACATTTTTCTCAGGTCTTGATCCTCAGAGCTATTGGTCATCTTTGTTGCTGTGAAATTCTTAAAAGAAGCAAAGAATTATGCTGTACTTTATCAATGCTTTACTCATATACAGATGTTGCAGAGATATTTTATCTGTTTTAAGAAAGCAGCATGATAAAAATAACTTTTGTCTCATGAAACTAGTAGAAAATACCCATAATAAATGTTTAATAGAGCTTTCTCTGTTCTTTGAAGGAGAAAATGTTTTTAAAATGTATAATAAAGGCAATGATTGGAAGGGAAAGAAAAAGTGGTTTAAGTTCTTTTATCAGCAGGGTTTCAAGAGGGTGAGCTGAAACAACTGTAAACTTCACACTTCTCATCAGTGTGATGCACAGTTGATCTTGTTAGCAGAAGAAGGTGAGTTAAGGAGCTCTGGGCAGTGCCTGACATGAATCCCTTTCTCATCGTGCTTTTGCAGAATTAGCTTGGTGTTCTCTTTTGAAATGTTGCTTTCAGGAGGTTCATGGTGCTTTAAGACACTGGGCTGTTTCTTAGAATGCAGAACATTTTCTTTGGATTTATTTTGACTATTCCAATTAGTGGTGTGTAAAGATATGTGAGTGATTAAAGGTGGTATCGTGGAAACTGGGAAATCAAGGCTTAGAGATGTTCTCTGTCGCAAATATCTTGCATGACCTTGGGATAGCTATTTAGTCTCTTCCTGACTCCTCACTGACTGCTCTTGCTAAAAATATTGTTTGATTCCTTATGATGAGCAGGTAAATTGGGAAGAGATTTGTGACTCAGAATACAAATTTACTTTTGTTCCTTCCATCACAGCAGTACTTGGAGCCTTTTGGAAAGATTCGGTCTCTGCTCTGCACTGTGTAGTAACCTAGTTCTGGATGAGGGTAACTCCATGTGCTTCAGTGGCACTATTGCAGATCTTCATGCAAATTCAAACAGACTCTGGTCTTTCACTACTGCATGCCTCAGTTTCTTTTAGTAGCTTCCCTGATAAAGTGAGGATAGCACTAAGTAAGCATCTATAATTCCTCAAGAAGTAAACAAGTACTTGACTTGAAATTTAAAAGTGACCTAGAAATCTAGGGTGAATGGTGCCTTCTAAATGCTAATTTTGTGAGTAATTAAAAACACAGTGTGATCTTGTTTGGAAATAATTTTTTCTTGCCTGGTGAGGGAAAAGGAAAATAGAATAAATTTTTTCTTCTGTTAAAGTTTCTCAAAAAAAGAAACATAAGCAGCAGGAGGAGGGGAAAATCATTGTTTCCCTGATGGTGTGGAAATGAGCTGGTATGGAGACTGTGTTGAAGGCAGTACTACTCTACTTTAAAATGTAGTTTTATTAATTTTCCTTGATGGCTGTTTATGAACAAAATTAAATTTAGAGGTTCATTAAGCTGTGATCCATAATGGTGCTCTATCATGTTATATCTTTCATACTGTGTTTAGCAGTTGTCATTCTGTATTGATTTTTGAAAATATTGAGATAATGCATCTGCAAAAGAAGCCCTCAGTTACTTGAGTATTTTCTCTTTAATACCTTTTCCTTTTAATCCCAAACTGCATGTCCTGAGCATGCCTACCTTAGGAGCAGATTTACAGAGAAAGTTGGGTAGCATAAACCTCAGTAATGCCTGAAAATTACACCTCCATGTCTTAAAGAGATGTTTGTAAGGGTGGGGCAAGAGTTTTACATAGGCTTTAAAGCAAATTAGATTGTTTGGATGTGCCATAGTGGAATACCAGAAGGGACCTTGACCATCAGTTAAAGCCAGTCATTAAGGACCAATAAGGGGAAGACTGTGTCTCATTGTTTTCTTCCTCTGACATTAGTAAGGGGCTCCAGGTGGAATTCACTGCCTCAGACCCCTGCACCTTCATATTCACTTAGGAGAAGACACACGAGCAACTTAATGAAGTGCGAGTCACAAGGGAACAGAGCAGCAGTAGGGCAAATAGGAATGGGAATTTGGCACATAAGGAAGGGGGTACCAATCTTTGTGAAGTATGACTTCCATTAGTTTGGTGTTTTTCTACCTATCCAAAGTTAGGAAATACTGCACAGCATTAATGCATCTATTTTGGACACGTGTAGCGAGTCTTGATTTTTCATGTGAGATATAGCTCGTTCCCACACCTTATCCACAGGTGTCTCATCAGCATGTAGAAGGATAATCAATTGGATTAAAAGGAATCCTAGCTGATGTCAGATTCTTCACTTATAATGCCTGATCTAGAGCTTGCTGGAGGTAAATGATCACAGACATCAGAGGATAAGATCTTGCAGACTTTAACTCTGCAAGACTTAAATAGGCCTGAGATGTAGGTGGGAAAGAGGTGACTCAATCTTGGAGGTCTTTTCCAACCTTAATGATTCTAGGAATCTGTGGCTCTGGGAATAATAGCATTTGAGCCTAGGTGGTGACATACAAGCCTTAATGCTAATTGCAAAGAGAAAAGCTCCACAGATAAGAAGGGTGTTGTGTCAGACTAACCAAAGAAGAAAACTTAAGATTTATTTCATTTCTTGGTAGCTGCCACAAATGTGAATAACAAGCAGATGTCTAACTTCTGTAGGATTTTTTGGTTTGTTTTCTCAGTGGGCTTTTTCAGTGATTGGCTGACCTGCAAGGTAAGGGCTTTGAAACTGGCAAAATTGCTGCATAGTTTAACACTTCTGCAGTGATACAGTTCACAACCAACCTCTTTTAAAACAATCTCTTTTTTGGTTTGAAGTCATGTCAATTTCGTACTAGTTTTTATATTTGTATCGTGGTGTACTCAACTACATGTTCCTTGAATGCCCAGAAGTAATTGTGAGCTAAGTTTTGCTGAGGCTGTATGAACTCAGACATATTAATACACTACAAACTTATCTCAATTTTAGATAAATGGTGCATTTGGTTAAAACCCTTACAGATAGTTTTAATTGCTCTTCATTTGTTTCTTCATATGCAATCATAACTATATAGTGAATCTCCTTTTTTTAGAGGATTTTCTTGTCAGTCTACTCTGGTGTTCTCGTTCTTCATGTAGTGGTGATCCAAGTATAGTATGCATCTTGGAATGTTTATGGTCCCATTTAAGTTTTCCTTCTGGCAGTTGAAAAGCATGAAGTTGTTTTCCTGGGTTACCATACCTGTCAGACCTAGGTGTGTTCTCCAGGCATCCTAGATGTAAAGGACAGAATGCAGTCAGTTGCCTTGTTACGTTTGCAAGAATTAAAAGGGCAAAAACCAAGAAAGGAAGATTTGAAACCCTAACAGTTCTGTAAATTGTCTAATTGCACATATTTATTACACTTTTAAATTTAGCCTTTGAAACATGCAGTTTGTCCTTTTACAATTTTTCTTTGTTTCCTTTTGCATACAAGAGAAAATCACTGCTATAATTGGGTGAGTACAGCACTGCAAGTACATTGAGAACCGTTCTGTAGTAGTTAACAGGACATAGACAGAATCCTTTATTTAAAAACAAAGGAAAGCAAGGGAAAGTACCATCATGTCAGTTCATTACTGAAGGATAATAGTCTGTCATTTGTTAATGCTCTGACTAGTTTTTTCCATCAAAGCCTCTGTAAGGCCCACACATAGCCTCCAGCTTTTCCCAAAAGTAAAGTCTCAACTTAAAAATTTTTATGCTAGATGGAAAATATTTTTTTAGAAATGAAAGGAAATGGTGAATGAAGATGTTTGTTCAAAACTGCAGGCTGTAGACTTTTTCCCTTAGGTTTCTTTTTTTCTCTGAAAGATGATAGTTGCCACTGCCTCTTCTGTGAAGAGGAAATAATGGAATTTTCCATGTTTTGTAACTTGTTTGAATCATACCAGATCCATGAAGCTTTTGGTTCTGTTTAAGGCCTGCATACCTCTTGGAAAATAGACTTTGATTCGGGGATTTTGCCACCATAATTTCCTTCTTTACTTTGTTTTTGGTAAACGCTTTTCCCTGTTTTTTATCTGCCTTTTTCTTTGTAAGACTGTAGCTCAGATTCTTGATCTACAGGCACCTGGTCCCCACCATTTCTTTTTCTTTCTTCTTCAGTACACTGCACTGTCCAAGCAGTGTGGATGGTGAACTTATAAATATCTGCTCAACTTCCCTGGCTTTAACAGCCTTGGGTGACAAACATTTTGATGAACCAAAATACCTTGTTTGGCATGAAGTTTAGCCACAGTCTTTAGAATCTGAGTTGCTGAATCTTCTGAGAAAGGTTTCTTAAGTAAGAGTGCTCCCTGCAACATGTGTGGGTGCTTGAGAGTTGCTTTTGAAACATGTTCTTTTGTGAGCTGAAGAAGAAATGTGAAAGTTACTCCTTTTGTACCACATCTCTGATCCTGATGATTGAACCTTTTGTTGTGTAGCAGCAGAATCTTCTCAAGTGCACACACTGTGTCCAGCATAGAGGCTGTGCTACTTGGTACTGGAAGCCAACAATTGAGAAAATACCTCCTTACTAGAGAAACAAGGAAAAGTGCCACAATTTCACTGCTTTAATATTGAAAACTAATCTCTGCTTGTAAAATATGAGAGTCTGGAGAGCAAGAATCAGGCATGGTTTTACATCTGTTTCGTAACAGACAAGGTTATCTTTATACAAAGCATATCAATTTGGAAAATATTGTCAAGAAGATGTCCTTGGATCCTATGCTAGAGATGGAATTTGAGCTTAGGAGACTCTGTGAACCTATGGCTTGCTGCAGATGGAAGAGAGACATTGGAAAGCTCGAGGTACTGCTGAGGAAACAGCTGTGTGCTCTGGAGTGATGTGGAGGAGTTAATACATGTACCTGGAAATGATATATATAGTCTTTCTTATTTGTATGTGCCTCAGGCTGAGCCTGTTTAACAGTGCTGGCAACCCCTGAAAGTACACCAAGAGCAAGACCAGGCTTCTTGTTTTCTGCTAAGGGATGCCACAGGCTTCAGCTCCTAGGTGGCATCTGGAGATTCTGTGGAGCAGGCTCCCATGGGTGCAGCCTGGACAGGTTGGTGGAGCTGGTACCTGGAATGCCAGTTCCCTATCTGCCAGTGGCTGTACTGGTCTTAGTTTTTTTCTAAGCATGCTGTGGAGTACTGGTATTTTAAGTTACAGCAGGTTTATAGCTGTGAGTGTGGGAAAAGCAGCTCCTGTGGTTCACTGTGACTGTAGTGTAGATGTTGCTTTAAGAGCAATGCCAAGATATTGAACACCTCTATTTCTTCTTACATTGGATGGAAATTAATGCTGTCTTAATATGAACATATGTATTAAACTTCAGAAATCCGTGGTTGAAGTTGTCATTGTAGTGAGTCAGTACATACACTAGGGGGCTTGTTGAGAGCTTCAGTTTATTCATCTTTATAAGGGATTTCTAAGATCTCAGGAAGGAGAAAGCAAAAGCCTCGGGGCTAGAATAGTGAACGATATTATCTATGTGTTCTTTATAGACCTTTTGCTTAACAGTTACTTAGATGTCATCTTTGTGACCAAAATGCATCTTGTTGACAACATTTTGCTGAAAAAAACACAAAATTTGAGCTACTCTTTCTCCCAGGAAGCTTTTATCCCAAAGTTGTTCATGACTCAGTAAGAGAAGTCTGGTAATCTTGCATTGTTGCTGCCCTGGTAAATCAGTGCTACAGTAAAATTCCTTGTAACTGGCCTTGTCTTGAGGATGCAGGAATGAAAACAGGACAGGTCATTGCTCCTCTCAGTTGCTCTGTCCCTCACCATCTGATTTGATACCTGGTTCTTGGTAGTTGCAGGTCGCAGAAGGATCCCATGGAAACCAGTGAGTAGCTTGCTCTGATAGATCAGCCCCTGGAACTTTCTCTTTACAAAGAAAATACATGTGGTAATTCAGTTTTAGATCACACTGAGTGTCAGTGTCTGGTTTGTGTCCATGAGGTTTCCAAGGCTTGAAGGTACTGCTGTGACATACTTGGGCTCTGCAAAGTTTTGGCAAAGAACCAACAGGTGGGCCCCAGGGCTGAGGCCCTATGTGCAACAAGGAGTCTTTCCCCAGTCTTGTTGTAAGAGCAAAAATTCCTTTCAGAATGCTGTTATGGAAGACTGCTTCATATGGGAACAGTTTGGTGTGGGAAGATGCAGACACTACTTACACTCAGAACTGGTGCTGGTAATTTTTTGAAGGCAGGTTTGCCTTCTTAGTTATTCCATTATTATCTGCAGCTGCTCTGAGTGGCTCTAGTCTCCTCTTGATTCTTTGTCCTTGCAGGGAAGGCTGTGAAAGCAGCTGCAGCTGCTGCAGAAGAGAGCAGGTGAGACCATGCTGACAGACACAGCTCTAGGGAAAAGTGGCATAAAAGCATCTCTGTGCTGATCACTCAGCTTGGGCAGTCTGTCTTCACAGTCCATGCACTTTTCCCTTAAATTCCTCAATTACTGGTTCCATCTGGGTGCCACATGCAGCATTTCTGGATCTCTGAATGATCTTTAAGGAGATCTGTGTCTCAGTTCTCTGCTGATGAATCTGAATTCATCTGCCTTACTGTGATACTTTCAACCTTGAAAGTGGACAGTGACACTGTGGGCTATGAAGTGAGTGTTTCCTAACACATCTGTTTTGGTATCTACTGGGGGAGCTTTTGTTGTAGAAAGAATGTTTAAAGTTCCAGGGTGTTCAGCACTAGAATAATAGTGAAAAGCAAATGCCAGAGAGCAAGGTAGAAATGGATGTAATGATGATATCTGCATTCTATACTCATAATGTACAAAATCTGCTCAGAAGCTGCAGCAGAGCATGGCAGCAAAATACCTAGAGTGTTACACATTTTAGGTGTCTCTGTTGGAAAGCAAATCCCCTATACAGACATATTTGCTTGGAAACTTGTCATTTACCCTGGCTAATTCAAATGGGGTGTTGTTAATGCCAAGGCTTCCAGGGGCACCATTTGTTTTTCAGCATCTCTCACTGTGCCTCAGTTTAATCAGAAGCATCCAGATGGAATTCACATCCTTTGTCATTAGGGAAATGTGTGGGTGCTGGCGTGGCAGAAACTCTGACAGTTCAGAGACTTCCATTTCACTGGGTCTTTTCAAAACTCATTTCCTTGGATGCTAAAAATCAAGTGAGAGAGGCAGGCAGAGGTTGTTAGGCCACCCATCTCAGACTTGGGTGGCCTGTACAGACTTCCATCACAGCCTTGGGTGTGCCACTTGGGACTAGATCCACAAAAGCTTTCAACATAGGTGGAATTCAGAAACAAATATCCAAAATAATTGTCTTTGTCTTCCACATATGCCTTCCAGGAAGAAAAAAGCTAAGTCATTTATACCCAAAGGATGATGCATCTTAAACCCTAAGGATACAAGGAAACATTGTCCTTCTTGTCCTTTCCAGTGACAGGGCTGAGCACATATGCCACCATGTGATGTCATTTGCTGTGAATCTCCCAAGGAATCTAGAACATGCTCCTGCTCTAGGAAATTGTGTCCCTTTTCTGTTTATTTAGACCTTTAGTGAAGGGGTGATAGCACTTCCCTGTCACTTAGAGGAATAGAGGAGGTTGATATGGCAGCATGCTGAGAAACACTTGTGCTGTAATACTATGAAGTACCCTGTACAGAGCAATCCAGCTGTTCATCAGTGTTACAATTATTAGAATTGCTGGCCTCCAAAGCCGTTTATGTGACTGTCAGAATTTCCCACAATATTTTCAAGGGCACATGTCGGAATTTGTCAGATTACTGTTCTGGTACACTGTAGAGTCTCACTGGAGAAATCATGGAGGTAAAGTAAAAAAACGAAGGCTAAATATTAAATGGATAATTTTACTGAAATAAATAACATGGGTGTTACACCATTGAGTGTTATTTTTCACATTTAGCTGGATAAGAATCTCCTGGGTTTAATTTCATTTGTAGTTGCTGAAGTGAATGTTGCTCTAAAAATCAGCTCTGTAGTCACAGAAATTGTAGCAACTTTGCCAAGGAATGTAGGTCTCCAGAGACTGTGCTGGGCCTCAACTTTTCTGTGGTTGTTCAAATGCTGTAACTAATGCTGCTGTTTTCACTTTGTACAAACCTTGCAGAATACCTTGATTTCTAGAAGGACTGCAATTTCTGATGTGGTTTCTGAACAGAGCGTTGGCAGAATTACTCTAAAATTCATTGGTTGTCATTGCCTTGGGATTTTTGGCCACTGGTAAGTGTAGAAGTGTCCAGACTGTGAAGATTGCATCATGTACAACATGCTGATGGAGGAGGTGTTGAGGTGGTGGATCACAGAGCAGCTGGCTGGCTTTGAAGGAGAGCAGGAAGAAGCATCTGCAGTTTTCTGATCTCTCCATTTCTCACTAGGTGATGCTGGTGATGTGTAGGGATTTGTATTCTCTGCTTTTGCATCCTTCTCTTGGCATTAGGTACTGACCTCTGTCACCAGCAGGCTGTCAGACTACATGGGCTTTTAGTCTGGTGGTTCTCCTTGTGTAAAGTCCTCATCAAGTCGCTGAAATATGTCATGTATGAATTGTCCCATTGAAGTGACAGAGACAAGGAGCTCCCAAGTGCTAAGAGGTACAACTTTCTGAAAGTGAGATGTCAGCTGTCTCTCTTAAAAGAGAATACTCAGATTTGTGCACCAGCACCAAATCCTGGAACTACTTCTGAAGTCAAACATTCCCATTTTGTGGAAGATACAATAGATGCACATCTGCAGGTTTCTGCTGGCCTATGTCCCCAGTGTTTTTTGTTGGGTTTTTAATACTGGGCATGGCAGTTACCCTCACGGGTTCACATATATTTAATTTAATTTAATTTACTAGAGTGCTGAAATGAGCAATGAGAAATTCAGAAGGTCAGAGGTAAACTTACATTTCCAAAATTACCCCTCAGCTGTTCCTTCCAAAAATGGTGCGGTGTTTTAGTGATTCCTTTAGTTTGACCCTTTCTCCAGATGTTTTTTTCCAAATGCTTGGTCAGGCAGCACACATAGTTTACTAGGAGCATGGAGAAAATGCGTATTTACTTACTGAAATTAATTTTCTCTGGATTAGACCTTGTTATTTAATTCTCTGTGTCTGTGGTAATACTGAATTTTGGACCCTGCCAGTTAACTAAAAGGTCGGTTCATAGCGTGACTATACTTCTTCTAAAAAAATCAGCAACATGGCTGCAGGTTGCGATCCAAAAAATGTTTTTCAATTGCTTTTCATAAAGTAGCTTCCTCATATCAAACAATAAAACAGACTTGAATTCAGCACTAATGGTGTGTCTGGAGTCAAGAAAGAAACTTCAGTGTGATGTTCTGAGTTTGATCTAGAAAACTGACAGAGGCTACTTCCTTTCTTTTTTTCTGAAAGCACCATACTCAGAATTATTTAGCTGTCTAGTGGCTCAGTGCATCATGAAACATGTTCTTCCAAATGTATGTGTTTAATTTCTATTCAGGGCACACATAAAAAATTATTGTAAAACTCATGTCTCTTCAGTGTTCTGTTTTGCTTTAAAGTAGCACTTTTAAATTTTAACATTTCCTTGTTCAGTCTCCTCAGACTGTGCCATAAACGTATGTGAAGACATAGTTATATATAGATTTAAGTAATCCTTCTGTTTACTCTAGCAGTGTTGTCTTTGTCTGGTGTCAGCATTGTTGCCATCAGTGACAGATTGGAGTTGTTTTGGGGGATGGGAATGCAGAGTCAGCTGGTCTGTATTTAATCTTATTGAAGTAGACTTGATCCTTACTCGAGGCAGCTGCCAGTGCCTGATCCTGTTCTAATTTCCTAGCAGTGGTCGGTCAAGCAACTTCCTATCCGTTTAATTCTGTCAGATGGCACCAGTGTACGGACACCTTGGTGCCTCTGGTGTGCTACAGACCCCTGATAGTGCAGGGCTCACCTCTGTGTTTTCTAGCCTTCATCAACAAATCCCTGATTATGAATTACATTTAGAGCAATCAAATTTCTAGAGCAGGCTTACACTTGAAGTTCCACTGACTAGCTGATTGTTTCATGTTCATGGGGTTTAATTGTTTCAAGTGCATTTTTTGGTTGGGCTAAAAATACTCCTTTTTAGGGGTTTCATTGTGGAAGGTAATAGAAGAAAATAAAAGAGAGCTGGTTTGATGTTTAGCTGGGCAGTAACCAGTGTAGCCTAGTGCTAATGTAAACATGGATGTGAAGGCTTATATTGTTTCTGTGTAGGATCCTTGGCAGTTTGTTTTGGAGACCACACAATAATCCTTGGTTTTTAATCCCATTTCTAAAACAGAAATTGGCTTCTTTATTCTCCAGTTAGCTGTATAACTTTGTGCCAGTTTCTTAACCCAAATAACAAAATAATGTGAGATAATTAATTCTTTAACATGTTAGATTAATTTTGCAGATTATTTACAGTTAGGCATGTTCTTAATTAACTTGGGAGTGACGCATACCTTTAAGTACCAAACCTGAAAATGGAACACCTTAGTTCTAATCTTACTTCCTTGGTTTCTATTCATTTTTATTTCAAAGGTAGTTTTTCTCCACTTGCTGTAAGTAGTTTTGCCGTGTGTTTACAGAGCTGTCCGCTTCAAACTGTGTAGAAAAATTTGATTACAGTGAAAGAGAAGGTATTGGAGTACATCAGATGTGCAAAATCTGTTTGCTGTCTGTTTAAACAGCCTGTTGCAACTGTGTCTGAGGGAGTGCACTCTTTTACCTGAGATTATTTCCTGCTTTTAGCAATAGGTTTCAGTTGTGTTGTGCTTCAGTAAACAGCTCTTGGTGCAAAAGGCAGGGTGAGCAATTCTTCCTAGACATTTGCTTCTGCTCTGGTGTTTGCAGGGCACTGAATGGTACTAGAACTAAATATGTGCTGAGGTTTTGTTTGTTTGCGGGAATTGTTTGTTTTTGGTGGGATTTAGCATCATCCATGAGGGGCCTGGGAGCTGGAGCACGCAGCTAAGGGAGAAGGAGAGCAGAAATTGCATAAGCTGGTTTTGT
This sequence comes from Bombycilla garrulus, assembly GCA_013400315.1. Taxonomy (NCBI): domain Eukaryota; kingdom Metazoa; phylum Chordata; class Aves; order Passeriformes; family Bombycillidae; genus Bombycilla; species Bombycilla garrulus. The sequence goes on along the minus strand of VXBU01018925.1, from coordinate 576,690 downwards.
AGCTGAGGAAAGAAAACTGTCCATGGAACCATGGTTTCAGACTGCCACAAGCTTGCCAAGGAATCACATCTGCTCTTACTTCAAAGCCTGTGAGGGAATGTTTTCCTTTTTCTTGAGAATATTGCATTGCTTGTAGATATACGTGGTGAAATAGTCCATTTCTTTTAACTCATTCTCTCCTCAACTACCAGAAGGAAACTTTGTCAGTGTAGATATTAGGGGTTTTAATATCCTCTGAATTTTTGGGAGTTCTCTTTGATGATCGTCATGACTGGTGACTGAAAACTAAACATTGAAGGCAATTACTCCCACCCAAAGCAATTTTTATTCCAAATTAGTGTTTTCCAGTCAGCTACAGCATTTGATTTTTCTGTATAGATGAGCCTGCTTGCATAGTAAGATGGGGCCTAGTGTACTTGGAGATCAGACTTCTGTTAAAAATGGGAAGGGGAAAGTTATGTGGTGTCATGGGGAACCCCTTTGTTACGTCTTTTGAAGCACAAAGTTCTAAATTTAAGAGTAAATTTTAAAAGAAGTCGATTTTCCCCAAGCCAGCTTACAGCTAGACCGAGGCTGTTCATTCTGCTGTAAAATCATCATTCTCTTTCAGGATGTTTCCATAATTTCTGTAAATTACTTAGTGTTCCATAGTAACCTTCCAGCAAGCAAGACCAAGCTGGTTTTAGCAACCAAGAATATTTTATCTTTACAGATGTGGGGGTAAGTCACAGTTGTTTGTATCTTGTAGACTCCCACTGATGGAAACTTGTTCTGCAAAGCTTTGCACTTGATAAAGCTTTGCACTTGAGATTCCAGCCCTGTGGGAGCTCTGCAGAGCTTTGCAGAAATTAAACTCCTTGAATATCCTATGTACAAATCCTTATTTAAATCCCTGTTTTGGTAGAATTCCTTGAGGCAAAGATTTTGATTTTCCCCATGTTATGCCCAGTTCATGCTAGTATGAGCGCAATAAAATGGTCTGATTCTATCACCTCAAAAAAAAAAAAGCAACATATGTAGGTTTACGGTGAAGGTATTTAGCTTTTCTAAGAAGATGAAGAAGCTGGCATTTTGCATGGAGAAGCCTGTGTGGGCAGAACACTTAGCACAGCAGATAGGCTTGTGGGAAGTGGCATTCAAAGAGAGAACTAGGAGTTTTTAATCAGTAGAAATGGGTAATGGTTTTAACTGTTAGTGTGGGCTGCTCAAGATCATTTCAGGTAGCGTTTAAGATGAAAAAGCTCACAAAGTGCACATGCAGCAGTAACAGAAAATAATTCCTCATTTGAAATAAGCAGACAAATATGTGAACACATAGGTCAGTCTGAAATACTGGAAAATTAAAAACATATCAAGACTGGAGAAAGTGCAATATTTCCTTGAAAAATAATGTGCTAACTAAGCAAGTAACTGAAAGACAGTAATGGCATTTAACAGTTGGAGGAGCAAGCCCTTGGTCTCTTAGCGTACCTGCCATTATGTGGGGCAGCACATGGCAGGCTGCTGAGTGTGGGCACCTACAGACCTGTGGGGAAGAATGTCTGCATAATAAATATTGTCAGATGGCATATGATCACTGGCTGCAGTGAGCTGAGGGTTGGATGTATAAATACCGACAGCTAAAAATGGTACAAGAAACCACACCATGCTGTGTATGAATCTTTCACTAAAGATCTGACATAGATAATTACCCTTCCTGCTTCTATCTCCTTTTAATGTTGCAAAGTCTCTCCATGGAGACTTCTTTCTAAATAAGGGAGTTTATTTGGGTTTTAGTTTGGTTTTGAAGTTGTTTCTTTTCCTTGGTTTGTTCTGTTGGGTTGTTTTGGGTTTTTTTCTTTTAATAAGAAGAGGATAAATTCTGGACAGGAAATTTTTTTTTGTTATTACTACTTAAGCTTCTCAAAGGATATTACAAAGAAAGAAAGAAATGTAAAGTGGATCAAAAAGTGTGTGACATTTTCCATTTTATAAAATAAGAGAAACTAGACATCTGAGTTTCTAAAGACCTGTGGGGAAAATAGCTTATGTCTTAGGTCACAGTCTTAGTGAAAGTAAGTAAGAGGTCATTTGTGTGCATATGAAGGCCCAAATGCAGTGAATGGCTAATACACTAGTCAGTGTCTCTTACTTTTGGCAGTCCCTGAACATGGAGGTAGTTGTCTGTATTTGTTCACTTTTCTTTTCAGCTAGTACACACCAGATTAGAAGTCATCCATAAAAAGTGGGAAAAGTGGTGAAGAGAGAAACAGTAATCCAAAACTTACTTTCATAAGGCCTAGAATTACTAATGATGGCCCAGTAATGTAGCATGAGTTAGGTAGATATGCTGGTTTTGACTGGGGTAGAGTTTATTTCCTTCCTAGTGACTGGTATGGGGCAGTGTTTTGAATCTGCACTTAATACAGGATTGATAATATAGAAATGTTTTTGTTATTGCTGAACAAGGCTTACACACAGCCACGGCCTTTTCTGCTTTTCCTACTGCCATGCTGGTGACAGCCTTGGTGATGCGTGGCAGACTGGGAGGAGACACAGCCAGGACGGGTGACCCCAGCTGACCAAAGGGATATTCCAAACCATCTGACATCATGGTCAGGATGTAAAGTTGGGGAGAAGAAGAAGGAAGGGACATCTGGAGTGGTAGAGTTTGTCTTCCCAAGTCACTGTTATGTGAGAGCCCTGCTCTACTGGACATGGCTGAACACTTGCCTACCTTGTAAAAAAAAAACGCAAAAGAAAACCAGAGGGAAGCCTCCACCAGTGCTGCCTCAGCTCTCTGCCTGCAAGAATGAAAGGCAAAGAGTAAGAGTCCTGGGCAAGAGAGAGCTCTTCCTGCACAACTCTGACTTTAAAAAGCCCAGCACCTGCTGGCCCTGCCGTTCCATTTCCACATCCAACATCTTAGAGAGACATTTCCCATCTGGGCACAAGTAGATACAGAATACAGTAACCTGTTGGGTTACCCAGGACACTAGGTGCATGACAGATCTGGACTTCTTTTCTTCATGGTTAAAGAATTCTATTTATTGGCTTTGGAAAAAGATGCCCCCTCTGGTTTTGGCCAGATAACGATAACTTCCCAGCAGAGCTGGACTTGGTAGGAATAAGTTAATTTTGAAAAGAGCTTCAAGAGAGAGAAGGAGCATCTTTGAAAAGAAATGGAACTGACCAACTGGGAAAACACCAGCAATATTTTTCCTTTGTGCAGGAACTAACCAACACTGCAACTGCCTGCCTGCCTGCCTTGTGAACATTTGCAAAGTGCTGTTCCTTGATTAGGGCAAGCTTGCCAGTAGTTGAAACTGAATGCTGTAAAAGAAAGCATGTTTATTTTAGTCTGTGTGGAGTGGAAGGAGGAACTACTTAGAATTGTGTAAAAATTACTTGTTTTACATTTATAACTTGACAGCCCAATAACTTGTGAATTTGGAATGTGAAACTGATCTGAGAGTGAGCTGGGGTATTCATTGCTGCAGGCTGAGAATTAGAGTTTTGATAAACCATGCTATCTGCTTCATGGTTGAGTATGTGTTGCTTGCTTCAGAGAAATTCTGGTTGTTTCCATAGGCTTCGGGTTGTAGACAGTTTATAATTTTGTTTGTATTTCCGTTGTCAGCTTTTAGTTGTCAGCTTTTTGATGAAGAGGTAGTTGCACATTTAGCTCAAGTTGTACTGCTTTGTTTTGTTTGTTTTGTTTTTAAAGTAAATTCTGAGGTAATGGATAGAACCCTGACTGTTGGAGATTTCAGCACATCTACTTCCCAGCCTTTGTCCCACCCAAGAAAGTTTAGTGTGCATCTCAACAGGACAACACTTTCTCTGTTATCTATTCCTTATGTCTGGTTTTGGCTGGAAATACCGTTTTTGAAAAAGCAGTAGTTTACATGCCCATTTAGTTACATGACTTCTTTCCTTGATAGACTGTAAAAGCAAATAATGCTGCCTACTGTGAGGGTGGTGAAACACTGGAACAAGTGTCCCAGAGAAGCTGTAGATGTCCCATCCCCAGCAGTGTTCAAGGCCAGGCTGGATGGAGCTCTGAGCAACTTGGTCTAGTGGACACTGTCCCTTCTTGTGGCAGGGGGTTGGAATGAAATGATCTTTAAGGTCCCCCTCCTAGCCCAAGCCATTCTGTGATTCTGTGTGTGACTGTGGAGTTTATTATAGTAGTATCTGCACAGATTTGAAACTGCAACATATTCCACACAGCTGCCAGTGGTATTACCAGCAACAGCTGTCATGTTCTGCACTCAAATTCAGCCTTTGGTGCAAAAAACTGTGGGTCCCTATAGCACATTTCTGTCCTGAGCCTCTGCCTGGATTCTAGACCTGATTTATGTGTCTAAAACTCTGTAATACAATCTCTCTGGGATTTTTTTTTAATCAGTAGCTATGGAATAGCACAAGTCTAGTTAGAAGGTTAGGAGCAGTATATCTGATTAGGGTAAAGTAAAACACTCCAGACATACATCAGGTAATTCTGAGAATGGAATTAAAATTGGTATTATTATTTTGATTGTTACAATTAGGATCTACAGATTTATTAACTACTCTGTGTTGACAAATGGAGATTGATGCACACTGAACTGTAATCCACTCATTCATTGTGAAGCTTCTGCTAGAAATCCATTTAATTTCCAAACAGAAGAATTCATTATCTATCTCCAGAGAAATTTTTTTTCTTAGGGATCAGCATGTGCAGTGAGGTATCAGACAGCATTCTACAGCAAACAAGCGAGGAAGCAGCTGTCTCTAGCATGCAGTATGGAACTAAAGAATAAAAAATTTCCATGGGCAGTACAGAAGTACAAGGAATTATCTAGTGTCACAAGAGAGTTAACAAATATGGGTCCAATTCATTGCCTTGCCAGTTTTGCTGTGTAATCTACAGTGGGAGTCATTGGTTTGCCAAAAAAATCTTGTTTGTTTTCTTTCTGTCTAAAACTGTTCAGTGTAATTTGCATAAAGTTTATGCTTAAAAGTGTGTTATGTAGTTGTGGGCAGTGGGGTGTCCCAGGAAGCTGATTTTAGTGAGGTGCAAGGTATAGCCTAAGTGCTGTACCTTGCCCTCAAAGTGCTGAGCCCTCCACAAGCAATGTTAGTTTCTTTAATTCAGACCTTCTGGTTGAAATGGCCCGACACCAAATAAATCTGACTCTTCCAAAAACACATATGGACTCTAATGTATATTTCCTTGTGAATTCTGGCAGTGCAGCCTGATTCAGGGGTGTGCCCTTAAAGCAGAATCACAGAAATGGCTTGCTGGAATAGATGGCTAATAACTCCTCAAGCCCTTCAACGACCAACACAAAACTGTGAATAGTGTTTCAAATGACAGGACAAAAGCTTTCTCTGTCTGTCAGACAAACGGATCCCAAAACTGGAGTTTCTGATCATATAATTTAAAATATCTGTTTCTGTGGATATTGTACAGGGGATAATTCCTTTAGGAAGGCTGACAGTCAGTTGGCTGCTCAGTACAGTACTTTCCAGTATAAAAATAAACTGCAGATGTTTGACACAAAAATGTCAGGATATTTAACTTTGGGTTAGGGTTTGCAGATGTCATGTGTGTTGTGGAAGCTAAATCTCTGCCTTAGGGTGAAAGAGGGAAGAGGTACATGGCACCAAACACTGCAAAGCATGTCCTGTGTGTGACCAGTGCATCCTGACCTGTAGACACTGTCCTTTGTGCTATTTAAAAAGCCGACTGCTGTCATTAGTAGTGAGCTGTGCCCATTACACGGTTTTGAGGATGGTCATTTGTTATTGAGGAGTTGAGCTGCTGAGTGATTTTCTCTTGTAGAAATGCTCCCATAAGAGGGGAGTTTTCTGTAGCACTTCGATGTTTTAACTGCACACAGCGCTGTTCGTTTCAGCAGAGCAGTACCCAGGAAGCTGAGGTAAATTTGGACCTGCACAATTAAGTTCTTGCTTCCAGTCAGGCTTACTACAGAGCATTTTTGTTGACAGATTGGTCCAAATGTTTCACCTCTTGAATTGTTTAAAATCCTCATTAAAAGACCTGATGCGTGCATTTATGTTGGTGCTGTTTTGTTTGTTTTCAAAGCAATAAAGTAAGGCTGCCAGCTTTGAACTTTGCAAGTCTTGAGAAATGGCTGAGTTTGGACAGTTTATCTAAACACCATGCTTACAGCTGTGTTTCGATGAATGCACTTAATGGCAGGCACAACAGACCAATTTGTTCATTTTCACAGAATAGTAACTGATTACATTTTCTCTTGGCTATCATTCAGCTAAAGTTGCATTGTTCTGTGCATTGTCTTCTTTCTCAGCTGCTAAGTCATTATTTTGGAAACAGCTCTCCTTTTTGTTTGGATTTTTTTTATATGGGGAATGGGTTAGGATTTTTTGGTTGGGTTGTTTCTGTTTTCTTGGGAGGGGGAGAGGCATTGTGTTTTGGGTTTTTGTTGTTATGTTGTTTGAATTTTTTCAGGGCATGTGTGTTTTGGGGAGAAATGGAGCAATGTTGATTTTTGCTTAGTAGTAATAATACAGAGGTTTCCTATAGTTCTAGCATCCAGATCCAGGATCTTCTTTATTTCTCCCCATTTATTCCAGCCTGGCTTTATCATGATATTTAGTAGGAATTTCTCTTTATGCAAAATGAGTGCAGCTGCACCCTAGAACATGTGGATTTTTTTTTTTCTTTTAGACCCAGCAAAAATATTAATATGTAATTTCTTAAAGTTAAAATAAAGCATGATTGGTTGATAGTGCAATAATTGACATCTCTTTTGGTTTATTTGTCTAGGGAGGCAGCAGCAGCTGGAAGCTGAGGACCCTTATGTGGAGGCTGATCAAGACCTGCACAGGAGGGTGGAGCGTTCTGTGGAGCCGCCTACGGAAAGGCCTGGGGAGAGGCGCATGGCAGAAATGAAGAAACTCTACGGTGCTGAAGCTGCCAAAATCCAGGCAATGGAGGCTGCCCTGCAGCTTATCTTTGATAGGAACTGTGACAAAAAGCAGCCCAAATACTGGCCCATTATTCCCCTTAAGCTGTGAGTAGCTGGACTGTGCTCTGATGTGGCACAGTGCTATAGGGTCAGGGGCCTCAGATTGGGATGCTGAAATAACAAACTAAAAATTTTGAGTTTGGACTTTGGTGGAGAGTCTGGCAAGGACAGCACATATTTCTTTAGCCTTTTTGGTTTTTTTTTTTACAGTGTCTGTCAGTGATGCTCACAGTCCATTCAACCCACATACAGTTCTCAAGTAGTATGGAGGGACAGGAATATCAAACCTGTCTAAAATTCACTCATTTGATACCTGCTTGCCTTGACCATGCTTGGAAGAAACATAACAACATCCATACCCAGTGAACTGGGAAAACTTAAAGCAATGCAGAGCAGAAAAAGACTTTAGGAATTGTCTGCTCTTCCTGTTTAAGAATTTGAGTGATCCCATTTTCTTATTTAATGTAGTAGTATTAGGATCTTGTTTCACACAGCATAGCTTGAAGTATTATGTCTGCTAATCTTGGATTTTTTTGAGAACCAGGAGCCCACTGGCCAAGACACAACTTATCGAATTACCATAGCCCAGACATTGGAATTCTTTTTCAAAAGTTTATAATAAAGCAGGAAGTTTTTCTTTCAGAATGGTACTTGTCTGGCAGGAGTTTAACTCTAAAGCAACATTATATAGAAAAATGTTTTAAAGAAGGGGTGGGAGGATTGGGCAGAAGCCTGATGTGGTCCTGTCTGCTAGAAATCTGTTTAGCAGAAGAGAAACTTAAGAGGACACAGCACTACTGGAGCCAGTGCCTACAGTGATTTTTGTCACTCTAATAAAAAGCAGCAATGGGCTTGAAGGCTTGAAGCTTTAAAGAAGGCTTATTAGAGTGATAGGCTATATCTGACCAATGAATACAGGGCTGTGGAAGCCAGGTAGCCCTGTGGGCTATGTCTGTTTTAGGTGCAGCTTTCCAATGGCCAAGTGCATAGGACATGCACAAAATTCAGACGTAAGCAAGTAGATGTGTACTCATCCATCTGCACAGAGATGTGCCTCTGTGTGTGCTCATCCATCTGCCCTAGCTGTTTGGTTCTGCTTCTGTCACTCTTTACTTTGGGCCAATTTTGCTTCCCCCACACCAAGTGAAGTGAGGCACACTGGTGGTTTGTGTAAGAGAGGCTGAACTGGCCCTTCAAAACCAGTGTCTCCTTAGAAAATGGTGCCCTGAACACTTAAAAGGACTCTCTGTGAAGCTCTGCTGATAAATATCATTATGTACTGAAGGGCAGTAGTTTGTGTTGCAGCATTTCCATACCGGGGCAAAGGAACTGTCTGCTGGTTTAATAGTGACATACTCCTCTGCCTTCCTGGCAACAGAGGAAGGTACAATTAAAATTGTAGCTTCAGTTCTGACTGAGTGTCCAGAGTTTCTCTGTAGCATGTGTAGTTTGTGATACACCCTGCAGTTGCTTTGCCCTCTGCAGCAGCCAGCTGCAACAAAGGAAGTCTGCAGTGCAGTTTGGAATATCGTTGCTTTCAATAGTAGTTACTGCTTCTTCAAAGCAGCATTTCCATGTCAGTTCCACCTCTTTCACTTTAGATGTGATGAGATGAAGTTAAATTGAACACTGAAATTAAAAAGCCTCTAATTTCCAAGACTTACTTCTGGTGTGATTAATCTGAAAAACTTCAGTGAGAGAGGGGAGAGGAAAGCATTATTAACAGTTCTGCATTTGTCTTCACTCTTGTTTTTGGCAGGTTTTGTCAAAAATTCAGTGTTTTGTTTGGGTTTCATTTCATTGACCAAATAAATTTTCTTCTTAACACCTTGTAATTTACTTTAATTTTTTATATAAATAAACTTCCATACTTAGAACTCTTCAGTTCTTAGATGAGCTTTCTTTTAGCTGCTGTATTGTTTAGGGAAGATTGAACCTAGAGCAGAAGTGGTTTTAACATACGGAGAAGCACGAGGAGTGTTGACAGGACTTTCACAGCAATGTCAGGCAATACCACACATGTATGGTGCGGTGCAAAATGAATGGGAGGGTTGCTGTATCCCCTGGGGAGAAACCCTGTTGTAGATTAACATGCATAAATTTCTCTGTTCCTATTTGAAATGTTTCCAGTGTGGTGGTGGTGTTTACCCTGTTCAGTTCAGAAAAAAAAAAAAAAAAAAGGAAGAATGGGTAGAGTAGGACTGGGCTGTTCTTACTTTTCGACACAAGTTCTTGCTGTGGTTAATTCTTCATCCAGCTGGTTCTGCTAGAAGAAGCAGAAATTCTGGTCTCAAAAAGTATTTGAGACCTCATACAAGACAAACATTGAATTCCTTTCCTATTTCACATAAAATGTAAAATAAATTTACAAAAAGAAATATATGAAGGAAATCACCTTGCCTGTGGTTATTTTAAGTCTTTTTAAGAGGGTTTAATATGCTTAAAATGCTATGAGGTTAGAAGGAGAGAGAACTGGATTAGTTGTTCCCTAAGAGCTATGTATTAACTCCTGAAAGGAGGGAATACCCTACTGCAGACTTAAGAGTTGCTGCCAAATAATCTCATTTCAGGGGATGGGCCAGAAAAGTGGGACATTTGGCCAATTACCCCCAGGTGTCCCACTTTGCTGAAAATTCAGCAGAACTTGAAAATTCTGTGTTGAAGTTCTTTTACTGTATCTCCCATGTCATTTTACATTTCTGATAAATATCTCACATAAAAGCATGTGATCATGGAGGAAATGCAGGAACTACTCAAAAATGCCGCTTCAGTTGTCTGTAACATTCACCTTTCTTGCACACACTATTATTATGCTGCAGTCATGGGAACATGTACACCTCTTTCCCCCAAAGATACAATGTTCCTTGACTAGAATGCAGCTATGATGCCACAGACTTGATTCTTCTTCTCCATAAGGTTGCACCTTTGCTTGCTGTTATGCCAACTGTTGGTGTAGTCCTGCAATTCTTCACTTGCTCATGGTCCTGTTTCTCATGAGCTTTTCCCAGCTCCAGTAGAAGGAATTATACCCTGAAGTCACAAGTCGTCATCCAGTCAGTCTTGATTTCAAAAACTGGTTTCCTCATTTGTTACGTGCAAATCAGCCTTATTTTCAGGGGAAGAGTTTGTAGTTGGTTGAAGATGTTTGAAGATAGGAGAAAAATGTAACAGATCTTTTCTACTAAAAGCATTCTTAAAAGAAATAAGAAAAAAAAAACCTTTCAGAATTGGTGTGATATAAATGTAACAGAAATGAAACAATGATCTGTTTCCTACCAAAAGAAAAATAGCTTACTTTTATGCAGTGGTGACATTGTCATGGACTCTTGTTCTTTTAGAGTTATTTCCCCATAGAGCAGCTGACAGCTTGGTATGCCTGTGTGTACAGGCAACCTGAGAAGAGATTCAACCTTTTGGATGAGCATCATTTCCTCAATCAACATTACTGGTAAGTATTCATCCTGTAATGAGACAGGGGTCTCATTAATGGCTGGCTGCAAACATCTCACACTTGGAAAAAGCATTAATAAAAAGCAACCTAAATTTCTGTAACGGCCTTTATGAAGGATAAACATCACATACATAACATATACAGATTTGGTCAGTTGTGTTTTTGTCTTAGTAAAAGCTTTTCATTCATTACATGAAATATGCTGTTAATATTGGTGTCTTCACTCTTGTTGCACTAATAGCAGTCTAACTCCTGGTGTAGAAATTGAGAAAAGTAAGACACAGACTCAGCTGCTTGAATTTTGAGTTTTAAGTGTGACTTTTGGCATGCTGGGCTGAACATTTTGGCTGAAAGAGTTAGAGAGGGGTCAAAATTATTGCCCAAAATGTGAAATACAGTCTGTCAAAAGGAAACATCCCAACTCTATTTTCCTTCTGGTTTCTTAAAAGTTTAAGCTCCTGGAAAATGTATTACTTGATAAATAATATGTTCATGCTGTGACAAAACTCTTTTTTCATCTTTGTGTGCTAATCAGTCAGCTGTCTATCCTGTTGTCTCCTGTGTTCCTGCATGGATAGTCCAAAGGACATAAATTCTTATGGGCTCTTTTCTAGGCAGAGTAGCAGCCTGTAAGGGAGTCTCAGCTGTTTCTGAAGGGTGGTTGTAGCCACAGAGTGTTCAAGGCTTCACAGTTCTTCCTGTATTCTCACATAGCTGGAGTCGCTGAGCTGGCACACAGTGGCACGTGCAGAGGAGCTCAGGGTAGGCAGGTGACAGACACATGACGTTGCAGTTTGGGTGTTGTCTTGGAGACCTGGCTGTCGTAGCAGAGATGTTGCTTGGCCTCAGTCCATTCTTTGGAATTGCTCGTGCAGGCATCAGCCTCAACTATTAATATCGACAGGCCAGGAACAGCACGGCCTTGCCTGGCCAAAAGTGGAGAAAGACTTGCTTCTCTTGAGCTTGCAGAGAGTAATTGAGATTGTCTGTGCATGGATTTCATTACACAGTCACAGAAGAAATTTTTTCCCCTTTAATCATGAATCCTTTTCTTCTAAGAAAGCAAACAAGCAGAGTAAATGTGAACATATATAGTTTTTGAAAAGAAAATACTTTTCAGCCTAATGATGCCAACAGCACTGCTGGTTCCCTAAACTACATTGAAATCTTTTGCCTGCAAAGCCTTTTAAAAAACCAAAACACATGTAACTGCTATCCTCATGACTGTTGTTTTCAGCCATCCCAAAGACATACATTTGTGGGGAGGAAGGAATGAGAAAAGTGAAAAGGATTGGGGTTGATTTTTTTCTAAATAGAGTTACAAGTGGTCCTCCTTAACTTTTAAAGTTTGTTTTAAATAAAAGCAATTTCTTGACTCAGTAAGAAGTGAGGCAAAAGTCTACGAGGAGCTATTACAAATAAATTACATCACTGTCTTCAGATGTCCATAATATGGACCTTACTGAGAGCTGGGGTAAAAAAATACTATTTTATTCACATCACCTAGAATGGGATTGGATGGCACAGGAAGATAACCAGATTTCTGATCTGTTCGTAGGGATGTTTAGAATCTTTCCACACACTTCTACTGAAGATAAAGATTGAAATACCAGTTTCAAGGTTCAGCTATCTCATGCATTCTTCTTTTCTAGTTATAGCAACCCCTCCTGTTTGGTTACTCAGTTACCAAAGTTTACTGTCATTGAGGTCAAAAGGAGTCAAGTTGGAAGACACCTAGTGCTAAGCTATTTAATGTAATCCCATTTACTTGTTATTTGGCCCAAGATTCAGGAAACCCTTTTAGTCTAGGCTTGTACAAGCAGCCAGCATGAAAAAGTCTCTGCATGGTGTTTCAGCAATTTTGATACTCACATAGCTGTGTTACTCCCATCCTTTGCATTGGACAGGAAAAGATCGTGGTCATCATGTCTGGTTTCTGCTACCTCTGGCAACAACATCATCTCATACATTTCAGAAACTAATTAGGAAATTCCATTTCCTGTCACCTCCACCTCTGCTTGTTAAGACTGCAGGGCCTAATTCTCACTTGGAAAGTATAATTAAATACCAGTAATGTCACAAATTTAAGTTGTCCTTTGTCAGAGAGTTACAAAGAAATGTAAATGTGGTTACAGATTATGTATCTTGGGCTTTTTTAAAATTAAGATTCTGTAATATCTTCCCTGTGGACAGAAGGCAGGCATTTACAGTTGTAACAGAAATAAATGCTTTGCTTAAAGTATGTTTTTACTTAAGCAATAACTCATCAAAGGCTATGTTTCTGATCTATAGCATATTCCATGAAGTGGCTGAGTAATAGCTAAAGGCTTCCCTTCCACTGTCCTTTCATGGAAAGTGATGACGTTGAGCTAAAACTTCATCCAGTTACTCTGCAATGCACTTGAAACACACAAGTTTTGTCCATTTTTCCAAACAGTAATTCTACATTACTGTAGAATATAAATCTGAAATGGACTGTAAACCAAGAGCAGTCAAATTAATAATAGACTGCATAATGGGAAGGTAGTAGTATTCACTACTTTTTATCAATTTTTTCTACATGTGCTGATGAATTTAGGATTTCCAGTAATGCCAGACCACAGTACTCTAGAGACAAGAAACTGTTTGTTGAGCAAAACATGACATTTTCATTGATACTGCTTTGCAGCAGAGGTGTGTCAGCAGTTCCACAGTTGCTTTCTGATCCTGTTTTGGTGTCTCTCCTTGGGGCACACAGGAAGTCTGTCCTTGGCACCTCCTCAGAGAAGCCCTGTAGCTGAGCATGCTCATGGCAGCTGTTTTTGTCATTATATCTTGGCCCTGTGGTCCTTGTCACCTTTTTCTGCTGGCTGCTGCGCTGGGACGTGCCGACTGTAGTGTCTTGCTCTGAAAGGATGCTGTGTGGGATATGTGTGATGACATCATGGTGCCATGGCAACAGGCTGTGATATCATCAATGCCAGATGGTGAATTCTTTCAGGGGCACATCAGAAAAACAGCTGTGTTATGCTATAGAAAATCCTTACTCCAGAACTGCTCTTCTCTATCACCACAGAAAACAGAGAAAATGACAGACAAAATTTTCCCTCCTTTGCTGTTTCTATTGAGCAGATCCCTCCTCAGGTCAGTGTGAGAGCATAAGCATGTATCTCCAGAGTGCAGAAGTGCTTTATAGAGAACTTTTAACAAGATTAGTTATTTGCCCTTCCTGAGTGTATTTTAGTATGCAGACCTGCTTTAGGACGATGTCCTGTACTTTCTCTGAACAGCAGTTGAATCTTGTTTAAAAGCAGAAAAGGAGCTGCCTTACTGTCTCTTTCCTTCAATAGCTCTTTTAGTCTAGCTGTGTTACTTGCGCTTTCAAGTCTGACAAAATGAAATCTCTTTCTCTGGCACAGTTAAAGCTGAAGCTTTTTTTGTGGTAAATAGATTGATAATAATTAGCAGCATCAGTGCTTTGTGTTACTTGTGGAAACTGTCACTCCAGGCACAGCCTGCAGTGTGATAGTCCCCATCAGCGTGATGGGATTGTTCACCTCAGTCCAAGAAGACAGAACATCCTGGTGGAATAAAACATACCAGCTGCTTATATTGTTGGAATTTTTTAAATACCTTACTAGAAACCTTACAAAATTAAATTATTTTGTTTTGCTAATTCAATTTCCTTCATGACAGGCTTTGGAAGTCTGAATTTATATAAAACTGTTAAAATGCTAAAAAAAAATCAGCTGATTCTCAAGTACAATGCAGATTTTTTTCATTCTAGTAGGGTATCCAAAATTATTATAGTAATTGTAAAGAAAATGTTTCCAAAAATTGTGTTGTGTTTCTTGATTTTCCAATGTTATTTTAATTTCCTGGTTTCCAGGATTAAAATTTGAGGCTTTTTAAAATACATTTCTTAGCCAAGCAACCTTTAAAATGTTGATTGGCTTAGCAGCTGCACTTTCAAGGCCTGAAATACCATCTGAATGTATAGTAAATGTAGGAAAAATGCCTGCACTGCCTTTTCCACCACTGCCATCTCCATGAAGCTACCTGGAATTAAATAACTGTACACTGTGATGCATTTTTCTGGCCACATCTGTAACACTTTATATCTCCAAGAATCCTGCTGAGCAGTTTCCTGGGCTTCTTGTTGCCTCAGTTCTTTTCAGCACACCTCTCTTCTTGCTCCCTCGTGCTCTTTTTCACAAAGACTCCTTCCTGTGTCCCTCCCCCCAGCACACGCTGTTCTGCAGCCTGATGATGCTCTCTCAGCTCCTACACTCCTGTCTGCCTCGAACAGGGAGGGCAAAAACTGTTGTCTGGACACTCAGTTGCCAGCAGAGCACATGAGAAGGACTAATGGAGATGAACAGATTTTCTGGTCAGTGCCTCTGGCACCATTTATGCTGAGAGCAGAAAGTACCAAGAGCCTTCCCACAGCATTGCCTGTCAATGGGTAAAGGAAGATTTTTCTCTCCTCTTTTCCTACCTAAAAGAAAATTTCTTCACTGCTGTGCAAATGGTGGGAATTGTGTCACTGCCAGTTTGTTTCTTCCCACTGCAGCCAATCACCCAAAACCTTTCTAAAGTTGCAGTGCAATGAACCACCACAATCCTGTTGAACACCAGGGAAAGCTTTTGTAAGACTTTCCCTAGTGGGAGAAACAATTGCTGGATACAGTGCCTGGCCTGCATAATCCATCTGTTAAATTTATGTGTCTCAACAGTATATCTCAGTCAACTGCACCTCCAAGGGCAAGGAGTAACTGTAACTTGGGAGCTCAGCCATTTGGAAGACCAACCAGGCAACTGTGATCTATTACCACCCGTCAGATGAGGACGTTGCTAAGGCAGTTTCTTGATGTAAGAATGACTCTCTTTTTTTTTCTCTCTCTTTTCAGCCCTCTTGGCCAGCTGGCATCCCGTTTTTCACTTGTCCAGCGGGCACTGGTTCAGTTTGGCGTGATCCTTCAGAGTGGGAGCAGTAGTCTATTTAGAGCTTCAAACACATGAGGACTGACTGGCTGGAACCCCAGAGAACAACCTAGCAAGAGGCTGATGAGGGCACTTAGCCAGACCATCTCTGAAACACTGTTGTTCAAAGAACCTGATATGAATGTCAAGTAAACATCAAAAAAGCAAAACCCAGTACATGTAACATGCAGATAATAGCATAAGGTAATGGGCCCTATCTCCAAATAAATAATAGCACCCTCATAACCACAGGCAGTTTCAATATTTTCTGTTCACTTTCAATGTCCTCTGGATGGGTCATATCTATAACACAATAAAACTCCCACAGGCTCCAGCAGGAGCTGGATTTAGGAGAGAAAGAAATTTCTCTTGCACACAAACAGGCAAAAGCTCTAGAATAAATGTGATCCAGGAAGTTATTATATAAAGGCATTGATAATTTCATTTGCATATAAAATAACAACAAGAACGGAAGCTAAATTATCCCATATGTACAGAAACCCTGGGTGTTCAGGATTGGCTATTCATTATTCTCTTGTCATATAAAGCAATTCAGTCTGCAGCTGCATTTCTCTTACAAATCCAATTCAATCAAGAGAACCGAAACATCATTAGCAAACCCACTGATTTATCCCCCAGTAAAGTGCTGATACAGGCCTCTGTTCCTGCTGCTAATAAATTTTCTGCGTAGCAGAGTTGGCTCTCTCTAGGGATCTCCCATTATTCTAATGACTACAGATTTCTAACTTCTTAACCACTGGAATCTTTAAGCCTGAAAGTCTATAACAGTAGGGTTCAAAACCTGTGGGAATCATAGGAAAGAAAGGACATGAGCCAAACTATCCAGTCCCCTCAAAGATGTGTCTAGATGTAACTGCAGATAGAGCAGCACCTGGTGCCTTAGAAAATTGCTGTAGTAGGACATTTTTTCCCCTTGCTGAAATACATTGTCTCCTGTTTTGCTCTTCACTTCCTCTCCCTATTTCCCTCAGTGGGCTTGTCTGAAGAGCTTTGCCTCCCTCTCTGTACCTTTTCCTGGCACCTGCTTGGTTTGTTCCCCTAATTGCCAGCCTGCCATGCTCATTTATCTCTGCCTCAACCTCTGTTTTCCTACAGAACTGCAGTAAATGCTCTGATAACCCCTGGTAGGTGTTGTCTCCGGTTCTTCCTGCTCATCCTCTACCACCAGGGCTCTGGGCAGTCACCTCCGAGCTCATCACAGCATCACCTTGTTGATACTTCATATGCATGAGCCCTTACACACTATTTCTAGGCCTGGGCATGCACTTCTGCTTCCTTTTCAAGGTAGACTTCAAACAGTGTCACTTCTAACAGCCTAATGGGTGTTAGAAGTAATGTTGTCTTCGGGGAATAATTTCACAAGCTGCAGTTTCTGTAGCTTCTTTAACGGCCTTGGTTCATTTTGTCTGCCAGGTTCTTGTGATGTTTGGTTTGCCTGTGGCCCTTTCATCTTTTAAACACAAAGCTATTTCCTTGGAATATTGGATGGCCAAATTATTGTGCTAGGCTATCTGGCAGTTACAAAACACCCATGTTCAGCCTGAACTTAATTTCAAAAAAAAAAAAAAGTACAAAAATTAAGAATCCAGATTCACCTATGACAGTATAATCTGTTTAATATAGTTTTAATAAGAAGTGTTATTACATTCCTCACTTGGAATATTATTTTTCTATTTGCTGAATGCTATATCCAGGAGAACAAGGATCAAATAAGGAGGGCCTTAAAAAAGTGCTCTTTATTTAAAAAACACAGGCACTCCTATCTATCTTATGTATGCTATAAATAAAGGATAAAATTATTACCAATGTAAGATACTTGACACTTTCATTTACTTTTTTGTTGCTGCTAACTGAAGAATGGATACGTACGGGTGACTAGTGTCTTCTGCTTTTATATTTTAATCATATACTTGTGAATTTGCAAAATAATTAGCTGTCTGTACTGAAAGTAGGAGGAAAATACTCTTGTTTAGAATAGGTATTTAGATTTTTTTAGGAAAAAGTCACCAGGTTTATTAGTCTAGGGAATAAGAAGTTATATTAAGCTTCCAAATTCAACATTTAATATGTTTAATATGCTTGTTATTTTTCAAGTTCCTCAGTTGCATTAATCAAGTTGGGCTTTCTGGGAGGGCTCTCATCTGACCAGAGTGGCTTGAGCATTTTTACTCCTGAGTGTCACATTTCTGGCAGGTCTAATGTGTTTGGCTTTCTGTGAAGTCAGAAGGAGGTGAAGCATTTTCATGATGTCAGCGGATCTGAAGCCACACCTTCCTCCCAAAACCGCATCTCACAGAGCTGATGGAGGATGTTGTGTCTTAGAGCCACTTCTGTAACCTCCCAGTGAAAACCTGTTGGGCTGTGCCAGCTCCTGGAGTTCCCACAGCCCAGGACATCCATCCTCTGCAGCCTGTTGGCACCGTGGATGTTCCACGATTGCTGGCTAATGGAGTCTTTCCCATCTTTCCTCCAACACATCACATTTTTCCCATAAACCACAGCTCTAGGTACAGCCACTTGCCAGAGCTGGACTGTGCAAAGCAGGAAGAGCAGTACAGAAGCAATAAAACATACTTTGTGTGGGGAGGGAAAATCCCAGCACAAAACCCAAACCAGCATTTTGGAATGTGTGTTAGTAGAAAACTAAAGCTGAGTGGCCCCGTAGGAGAGAATTTAACTCAGCTTTTGATACAGTTTAAGGCACCATTCATGTTTACAGAGCAGCATTAAAACCTTCTGTAATCAGTTACGAGCTTGTACCTATTGACAGAAGTGAAAAAATGAGAACTAAAGTGAAATCAGCTGGCTGTTTCTCAGTCTCCACTGCCCAACTAGAGCAGGAAAAGTGTTTAAATGATTCCTGCAATTTTTCTCCCCGTTTTTTGGAGTTTGATTTTTCAGTTTGCAAAAAAGGCACCTGAGAATGTTCTTAAATGCTCTCTGTGCCTGCCATCAAAGGAGTTTTCTACTTTGGAAAAAGAGAGAGAGCCTTGTCTCAAAATGTACTTTGCCAGGAATTCTGTCCTGATTAGGCTGCCTTGGAGCGCTTTCTTGGGAGGTTGCCATGCTGAAGTTGTTGGATGGCGGCCACGTGTTCAACACTCTCAAAATAAAGTCTTTTCCCTTAATTTGCAGTGCAACAGAAAACTGAGGTTAAACCTATTGATGCCACTGGAGGGTGGGGCTAACATACATATGTATGCAATTATTTTCAGAATATTGCAATGAGTGCATAAATGCTCACACAGAGGTTGCTATAAAGTTGAATATTAATGTTCCTTGGGTATGCATTTTGCCCCTCTCTGGTTTCTTAATTCGCAAATTATTCCACATTCAAATCTCCCCAGTGGTACTAATGAAAATGTTGGATAATCCATATATTTGAGTCAGCTCCTCCTAAACACCCTAGGCTGGCCTCTCCAGCCCACATGATCATATCTCACAATAGGAATTCAGCAAAGCACTTCAGTAAGTGTTTATATCCAAGCCTTCTAGACTGAACTCATCATCTCTGATCAATCTCAAGTGAATTTTTGAGCCAAAATGTTTTAGAATGAGATATGTGGAAGAATGCCTTCATAGGATTATTGTATCGTGATTCACATAGCAGGAGGTAAGACTTTTCTCTTTCTCACTTGGAGAAAGGGTTGTCAGCATTTCTACATTTCACAGATCCATTCAGGAGGATGAAATGAGATGGGCTGCACATGAAAGGAAAGGTTGTATCCACTTGTGGGTTTTTTTTCTGTATAAGACTCATCTGTTTTCAGATTGTTGGTGTACTCTTTCACTTGCAAGCTATCTGCTCTATATAATGCCTTACTAGGACCATTCATGCTCTCTCAGACCACATATTATTTCCTGCATGGTTCCCTACCAGGTGTGGGTTATATCTGTGGCATGCACACAGAGATGGGCACAGAAGCAAGTGGGTGTATCCAGAATAAAAACAGCTTATACCATGATCTTCCCTCTTGTGCCCCCCAGACCTGGATCTCCCAGGGACACTCACAAAATGTCCATGCATGTAAGTGAAAAGTTTTGTGTTTAGGGTAAAGTCCCTCGTGCAGGCCTAAGTAAAAGCAGAGGTCCTAATCAATATAGCAATCCTTCATTTCCAATGATATCTCCCGAATTTTTTTGTGCCTCTAAAATCACAAAGCAACACTGTTAATGCCACAAGTGAGTACCACAAGGGATATATGAAATAGAGATGAGGCTATCTTTTAACTCTGAAGATGTATTCAGTACTCCATAATTAACACCAAAATGGTAATAACTAATTTTCAGATAAAGTTAACCGTGCTGCATTTGGAAAAAATATGCACTTTGTTGAATATATAATTATATATTTTTCAAAGCAATCACTACTTATATATTGAGAAACAGTTGTTGGAAATGTGACCTACTTGATAATAAGAAAGAATTTTAATTTAGAAGATTATTTATTTCTTGCGCTATCATACCTGAATGTTAAATTCCAGGAGTATCTACATGTTGGCTAAACTGTATCAAACTACTTCTCATTTTTTATCTTCTCATTTCTCTCTTTTACCCCAGACTAAACAGTGCCAAAGATCAGGACCATTTTGTTCAGCATTTTGCTGGATGAGCTTTGCAAACAACTCTCTGCAGTGAGCACTAAAAAGTGGTTTTGGTAGCAGCAGTTGGAGTCTAAAGTGGATCAGCTTCACATTACAGGTACAAAAGACATGGGAGAGCATGAGTCATTCCCCTTGATCTGCCTCGAGATGCTGAGGTGACCACACAGGTCACCTCTTCTTTACACACAGATATAAAGTGCACAAAGTGTACAAAGGGATCCAATTGTCACCTTACTTCTCTTTAACATCCACATCCTCTGTGAAGAGAAGATCACATGGGAGAGAAAAAACACAGTATGCCTCAACCCTGGCTAGAATCACAGAAGTTCAACACAGAGAGGATGGCTGAACCCCCCTTGAGAAAGGCCTCAGAGAAAATACACTGCAACTAAAACCAGTTTTTATCACTTCTGATTTCCTTAAAGCTAAAGGAGGCTTCATGTTAACATTCAAAAGGAGGCTGTTTTATGGGTCCCTGATTTTATAAGGTTTTGGAAATTTGCAGGATTTTTTGCAAAAGCAGAACAGCACCCCATACACTCACTCTAATCCTCTGGAAAGTGGCCACGACTGCTACTCACTATGCAGGAATAAGATGAAGGAATATCATGATTAACCTTTAGCTTCACTCCTAGCAGAGGGAGCCATGGGATAGGGCCTCACGTACAGCTGATGTGGGAGCTGAGAACCCACTGAAACACACAACCCATTAGCACATATTTTTATTAAACCACCGTCTTCAATGCACCAGAATGTTTAGTCAAAGCTAAAACATTAAGTGGAAACACACTGTCTTTGATTCTGTTTTTAATTGGGAAGGTTTCCTGCCTAGGGCAATCTGTCTAGTTAGACAGCCTGAGGAAAGAGTGGGAGTGGAAAACAGAGACAAACAGGTAGCAGCAGCTATCACACCATTCCATCCGCTAAAAAGGGATTTGTTTTAGAGCTAGGATGTTCTGCAGAGAAGTGGAGAAGCAGATGCAGTCTGGTAAACTGAAACAACAAAAAAAGAATTATATGTAATGAGCCTTCCCTTAATCTAGAAACCAGTTTCACCACTAATTGCTGGAAATGGTCAAATACAGTAAAATATGATATTTCCTGCTGATGCCATACCCTCAGTTACAACTAGTGAGACTCCCACATTCCTTCTTGCCTCTTCTTGACTAATCTTGAGACTGAAGTTAAATTTTCTTTTGAACATAAAATGGCCTCCTAAAAACCTCTCCAGAGAGGAGCCCAGTGCTCCAGAATAGGTTAGGAGGTAATCCAAGCATATTGCTACAGGGAGTGAAGCTGTCTCTTGAAACACCTGCTATCATGATGTTAGCATTAGGGTAACTCTGCATATAGAGATATGTTTGCAGGTTGTCACTTAAACTATGGGAAAGGTTTTAAGCACCCAGCATAAACAATGACAAATCAATGCAGAATTCTAACCTTCGCTTTCTCTTTCGTAGATCAATTCTGCAACAGTCATTTCATAATCCCTTGATGAAGAGATTGTTTGGATCAGTCTGGCTTCCAGCATCATTTACAGCAGGCCTTTAGCCCTTCCTTACAGCTACCAGCTATAGCATCCAAGGAACCATTCCAATACTGAGGCAAGGCTACACACTTCAGCCTTTCTCCTCTACATTGTGCTAGATACAAGAGCAAGAGCATGGACCAGAATCCAGTCATAAGCCTTTCCCAAAGTGGGAAATACCTGTTTCTCCAGACATCTTGGTTCTGAAGTGAAATCCATTTGTTTCTATTCCTAGCAGAAATTTCAAGTATTTCTCTCTCCTTGACCTCAATTGAATATTACAATGTACTTTTGCTTAGGAAACCAAAACTTCTGTCAACTTCTCTCTTCACTTATCAGAGACTTGGTACCTCTGTGAGTGGGAATCCCCACTGACTGCTGAGCCATAACCAGTATTTGAGCAGCTGTTCTTTGCTTTACCGTTTGGAGAGAAAAATAATCAGCACTTCTGAGAATGGCAGAAAGTGACTCCCTCCTCTCACTGCAAATGTGTTGATATGGACAACAACTTCTGCACTCCCTCAGGAGTATCTTCCTCATACTTCAGTGTAAGTGTGTAAACCTGGTCTGGACAGCACTGACCAACTTCCCTTGAGGAACTCCTCCTATGGATTTCAGTGACGCAAAGTTACCCATAAGTGCAAGTACAGTCAGAATTAAGGGACATTTTTCAGCTGATTCTATTATAAATCAAGCAGTATGGTGTAGAAACTTCAAAGAATATAAATTTTAACTAATTTTTATTTAAAAAAACAAAATTAATTTATGCCATCACCAGGACATAGTGCTGCACACAGTGGGATGATCTTACCATTCGTCTCTTGTTCCTGCCATATTTCAGTGCTATTTAGTGCCACTCTAGTTAGGGGTCATGTGCTATTTCCATCATTAATCTAATTTTTCAAAGGTGCATAGCTCATCTACTTTAATTTCCAGTGGGGTCTGGAAGCAGCTTGCAAGTTAGTGATCAGCTTAGCTATGATTTTTTTTTCCTGTCTTTATAAAATGGCTTACTCCATCAATCCACTTAGAGGAGAGGCATTTACTCCCTGATCCTGTGGTGCTTGCATGATGTTGAGCCCACAGACCTTACTGGAAAAACATATATGTTCATTAATCAATGCAAAAGCCTCAGATCATTTTGGCCCAGGAGACTGTGATTTTTATGTTATTGGAAAAGAAACCACACATTGACATCACAACTTTATAATGAGTGCATGCACTATTTTGGGAGCAGGGGCCTGAGTTTCTGAAGTACAAACTATTTTCCCTCACAATTAGTGTTCACACTTCTGTCACTCTTTTGCCTTTGCATTTTATTAATATGTTCTTAAGTAATCAATCTCAATTTGAGGCAAAGAATATAGTTACATAATTGAATAGGTGAATGTGTTAATGATCATAGGAGGAAATGAAATATATCCTTACACTGCACATAAATAACAGAAAATTTGTGTACTATTACTGTGACAAAGACAAAGGAAATGCATGCCAAGTACCCAGGGAATGTAAATCAGCACAATCTGATTGATATTAGTCACTGTAGACGCACTTATTCTGTCTAAAGCACTGGCCTTTGCAACTTGAAGCAACCAAATTGCTCTAACGGTAGAAGTCCAATTAAGGAAAGCAACTAAACTGAAAAAGCTGACTTTGCCAATCTCTTCCTTACTTATCTTCAGTGTCTCTTAAGGATCACTCCTTTGTGACCCTGTCATTTTTACGTCCAGCATGTCTCGGTATGGGGAAAGGGCTACTGGTAATCTCCTAAGGGAGAAGCCACCATATGCCCTGAACGACCCAGTCTGTTACTTCCAGGGTCCCATCCACCGAATTGTCCCAAAGCCAAGACACATTCCTCACAGTGCTTAAAGAGTGACAGAGTCTCTGCGAGCATCGTCATGCACGGCTGTGTGGCTGGAACGCCGCTCAAGTGGCAGCTCCCGCAGTGCTGCGTGACGCTGGAGAGCGGCATGAAACGCTTCAGAAGGGGCTGCGAAGATAAGAATCACATTGCTGAGCACGGGTATACACAGGAATGAAATAATGTTGTGTTTGAGCACACAGTGCCCTTGCCATTGTCACAGAGAAACGTTAAGGGCCAGGTGCCTCTGAAGGTCAGGGGTGCAGCTCCGGTTCCCAAGGTTTCCCGGGAGAGAGGGTCAAGGGTCCTGCTGGCCGCGGCTGCTCGTCGCTGGCAGCCCTGAGGACGAGCGATGTCCCGCCGGAGGAACGCGGGGCCGGCGG